>VXAZ01000937.1:240994-408489 GCA_013399875.1 Gymnorhina tibicen
GGGAGCGGCGGCCGCGGGGCGGGGGGCGCGAGGATGGCGGCCGGCACAGGAGAGGCGGGGGGCCGGGGCGCAGGATAACGGGTGTTTTGTTCCTCCCCGTTGGAAGGAGGCACAGAGCCACCCCCGCTTGGCTCCTTGCCCTTTTGCGTGTTGCGCTGCTTAAAGTTGGGTTTGCGGTGGTGGGTTTTGGTTTTTTTTTTTAATGCGCCCTAGTTGCGCCGTCTCGAGGCGCGGGTAGGTGGGCACCGCACCTCGGTGCGGGACGGGGCTCGGAGCTTGCCTGGACCAGCTGTGAAAGCGGGTGCGAAACGGGTCCTTTTGCATTATATTTATGTTTCCCTAACCATGAAAAGCTCAGCGTGAGCCGGCAGTGCGCGCTCACAGCCCCGAGAGCAACCGGCTGAACCGAGGGCAGCGCGGCCGGCAGGTCCAGGGAAGGGATTCTGCCCCGTTCCTCCGCTCTGGTGAGATCCCACCTGGGATCCCTGGGGAGCCTGCAGACGGCTCTGGGGTCCCCAACATCAGAAGGACATGGAGCTGCTGGAGCAAGTCTAGAGAAGGGCTACGAAGTTGATAAAGAGGGCTGGAGCACTTCCCCTATGAAAACAGACTGAGGAAGTTGGGGCAGTTCAGCCTAGAGAAGAGAAGGTTGCGTGGAGGCCTCACAGCAACCTTCCAGTGTCTGAAAGGTCCTACAGGGAAGTCAGAGAGGGACACTTAATCGGGAACTGTAGTCTAGGACAAGGAGTAATGGGTACAAATGAACAGGGTAGAAATTTAGACTCGATATTTAGAAAGAAATTCTTGACTGTGAGGGTGTTGAGACACTGGAACAGGTTTCTCAGGAAAGTTGTGGATGTCCCAACCTTGGAAGTGTCCAAGGCCTTGAGCAACACGGTCTAGTGGGAGGTGTCCCTGCCCATGGCAGGGTTGTTACGATTAGGTGATCTTTAAGGTCCATTCCAGACCTTTAACATTTGATGATTCACTGTCTACTCTTGGACCTGAACAGAAGTTCTTGGCAACAGAGAAGTGGCACTCACTTTGGACTCCTGTGTTTGCAGATGCATGTTTTAGGTTTTAGTAATTGTGGCACCTGCTGTCACTGAACCACGTTTCTTGCAGACTGTGGTTAGAGAGAAGAGTAAATGTAGTAAAGGAACTGTTGTGAGACAGAGAGTTTGGAGGCGGGAGAGGTGTCTCTAGAGGACTGATTATCGATGTCTTAAAAGTGTTTCACAGTGTGGTGTACTCTGTTGAAGTGAATGGATAAACAGTATTGAAATGAGGGAAGTGAAAAAGCAGTCTGCCGTGATTGTGACAGTGCTGGGGTAGAACTGATGTTTTTCAAAAATCTTCCAAACACAAGCAAGAGAGAAGGGAAAAATTAAAACCTGGGGAAATGAGAAGAGAGAGAAGACATGTTAAAGGAAGGAAACAAAAGGAGTCCTCTTGTTTAGAGACGTTGGACACTGATGATAAAAGTGATATAAGCACTTTTGTTGGTCTGTAGAGATTACCTTAAATTCAAGGAGAATATCAGGCTTCCATATCTCCACGTCAGGTTTACACATGTGACATTTTATAATTTTGAGTTAATTTTGATTGTGGTAACAGAGACCTAATTTGACATTTAATAAGGGCATCTATGTTTCCAACAAGAATTTGGTTAGTACGTGAAGAAACTGGTGTGTTTTTACATCCGTTTAAACACATTAACTCAGTATTTCAGTTAGTGTAAATGCATCAGTGCAGACACTGACATTTCACTTTAAAGATACAAGTTTCATGTTACTTCTACAGTGTATGCAAAAAGTATTCGTTTATATGTAGTAGTTCTTTAGGCCTTGTTAGTCAAAATAAAAGATTTACTTGCCAACACAACAAATTATGGACTTCAAAAGCAGTTGGTTACTGAGTTGTATTAAAGCCTTGTCATACTGAGTAATGTCTTGATGGAGATATGACCATATCTGGTATTTAAGGAAGAGTGACTAAGAAGTAGGAAAAGAAACTTAGAAGCAGAAAAGTTAATTGGAGATACTTAGTCACTAAAATCAACAGTATCATAATTGATAAAAAACTGCTTTAAACTTTTCTTATAATTGAAATTCAGCCCATTAGATTGAGAAGTTTATAGAGTTCTTTGAGTGCTTTATATGGAGCGAAATGACACAAACATGGTTAATTGTGACCTTTGCCATCATGACCTTTGCTGTAAAAAGACAGGAAAATGCTACAGGTTTTCCGCTGTAATGCTTAAATCAATCATTACTGTTTTTCCCCCCACCATATGCAGAATGTCAGTGGCTGCTTACTGTGTATTTTGCTACAGAAAAATAGGAACCTCTGGTCCAGCCACAAAAACGCACCTACCCTGGAATGATATCAGTAAGTACAGTTCATTATGTATTGATCTGAAGTGTTAATAAAAAGAAATTATATGACACCATGCATAGTTAAATGATACTTAAGTTCTAAGCTCTTGAATACTTAGCAATTAAAAGCTTCTGTTTGTCCCTGCTCTCTGCTTCTGACCTTGCTTTGCATACTGATATGTAATATGACACCAGCAGATTATCTGGGAACAGATACAAACACTAGATGAGGGTCTTTCACTAACTAAATGTAATCTCCTTAAACTATCTTCAATTCCACTTGTATCTGGTTTTTTTTGTAACCCTTAGAGCCATGAAATAATTGCATTCATAAACAGTGAATAAAGCTTGTTTCTATTACTTCTTTTTCCTTTTTTACTCAGCTCTGCAGTCTCTCTTGCTTAGTCTCTGCTTTCTTTGGTGCCTTTGGCATATAATGACAATTCTTACAATTCTGAAATTTATTTTTGAGCATTAAAGATAGGATATTTCAATTTCTGCTCTACAGGAAGCATTGCATTTTTTTTCTGTTTGAAACTTCTCTGCCAGTTATTTCTTCAACATGTAGCTGCTGCCTCTTGTCTGCATGCAAAATTCTTATGGCCTCACAAAGACGGAAGCTGGTAGCACTGGTTGTGGGGCAAATCTCCCAGTTCATGCTGAGGAAAAGAAATTATTCATGATAGGTGAGATGTGTTCCATTGGGTTTGCTGCTACTGGTAATGCTAGGAGTTTCTCTGTATAGAGATCCTTATATCCAGATAATCAGATCAACTTTGTAGATACAAAGTAGCTGAAATCTGAAAGGTATCATTAGGCTTAAAAGGCAAATTGTTGCAAGTAGCGTGTGTTTGTTATCTGTTTGCTTTATAAATTAGATTCAATGGAATTTATTTTTTAAACTTAATTTTCTATGGAGACCTTGCAGGACTTCTCAAAGAACATACATAGTCCTGTATGTAATATAGCTCCAACATGTAAGAAAAAGTTAACTCCTTAAAATTATTTAGAGTTCCAAATCACTGCTAGTGTTACAGGCAGAGGAAGTTTACTGTTGATTCTTGTAGCTGAGCAATGAATGCAATTGAGAGGTAGCAATATTTAAAGTAAATAGCATTGGCAGGATACATGTTTTATCATCTTGCTTAGGAGAGCAGGAAATCCGAATCAAGTAATGTTTTCTCCATTTGTAAATTTTGGTTAATAACTTCCTGGAAGCCAGAGCAAAATACAAAAAGTTTTTAAAGCTTGTTCTGAATGGCTGGTATTCTTACTGTCTGATTATGAAATGGTAACTGCGTTTATATTGACATGATGCACACAACTTTGTTTGACATTTGGTTTTAATTTTTTCAAGGAAAAATTGCAAAGGTAACTGGATCGCTTATACTAGGGTAAGTTGTAACTGATGAGCATATATGTAACTTATGTATACAGTTAAAATTTTAGTATGTGTATCTTCCAAAAATGTGATAAAATTAGGGGATGTTAGACATAGTAGCATATAGTCTTGAAGCACAATTTCCGATAGTTATAACTTATTTCAAGTATTTTATAGCCTTTTCTCTACTTTGCTAAATCAAAACAATCTGCAGACTATTATATATTTTGTAAAGTCTGGATGATTTATATCAATGTGATTGCTAACTTTTTTTTTCATTATATTGTTTTAGTTGATATTCATATGCAGTTTTCTTTTCTTTAAAGAGGTGTTGTATTCATTACGTATGAAGTCCTATCCTTAAATAAGTTACTGAAAATCGATACTCAAGCTCTACATCAAGAAAAACTTAAATCCTATGTATACGTGCGTACAGCTTCTCTAAGTCCAAGTGAATATCAAGGTAAGATGCATAATTGTTTGAGTTCTAAAAACAGAATTCTAAGAGAATAAAATGTTTCTGGAAGTCACCCTTACGTAACTAGGAAAGTTATATTTCCTGGGGTCTGTTACCAAGAAATGTCACCAATTTTATTTTAAGCTGCTGACTGGTTTTTTTAAGATAGTTCTTTCTATACATAGTTCTCTATATATGAGATAATTCTCTTTATATAATGTCTATGTATGTGTGTGTGTGTATTTTTTTCCATATATTTATGAAAAGTGATGTGAGGGAACTGCCTTTCAGATTTCCAGTAATATAAAAATACTCTTGTAGGGATCACATACAAAGCCAGAAAAGAAATCCATAAAGCAGTGAGGAAAATTCTAGAAACAGAAGCTAAAATCTTCCGGAGACCTTTCAATGGTAGGTATTGAAAGCAGGACTTTATCTCTGATTATTATTTTTTAACAGTAAGAAGTAGAGCATTTCAGAAGTAAAATATTTTTTTCTTAGAAAGTGAACATTTCTTTTCTTCTTGAAACAGTGATAATATATCTTATAATATCTATATTAATATGGATTATTAGTCAGTTGTCTATTTTCTATGTATTAAAACAATTTATTTTTTTAAAGTAAATGAAAGTGATGGTTAAGAGAAGATTTCTGGGTTGTTTTTTTCCTTGTTCCAGAAGAGATTTAAAACTTAGGATACCAGGTTAATATTTGATACCAATTTTGTGTGTAAAAGGTGTATGTGGGATGATATAATCTCAAAATCTCATTTTAGAAAAGTATGTTATGCTTTCATCAAAATTGATAACATTAACTGAAAGCAGCACAGGTTTTTTTAAGTGTTGCTGCTTTTTCGAGTAATTTAAAGCAAGAATTTCCATTTGTATAAGAAACTGTGCTCCTGAGGCATACTGTCTATTCTCATTTAACTCTCTGTTAAATGATTATAGCAATGTGCATCTCCACTGTCATCCTATGAAATTAATTGTTCAAGGTCAGAGCCCCAAGAGTTGCTAACAATTTGCAGCTCCTGCTGGTGATTCTGGTTGGTAAGCGCCAGCCAGGGGTTATGTGTGTCACACAGATATGAAATATCGACTTGGTGCCACTGAAATGAGTCAAACTCACCATTTTAGGATCAGCATTTTACTGATGCCATTCTATCATTGTTTATTTTACTAATTTAATGGTAAAACCTTACACTCTGAATTACTGTGAATGAGTAATATTCAAATATTTTAAAAACCCATATTTCCTTACTCAACAAATAGGAACATGGCTGGTTAAAATGTTCATTAATAATAACTTGGATTTCATTTGTTTCCTGATCAAAGAACAATTCAGTACCTTTGATGGAGAAGATCATGAGTGTGCCTTATGGCTTCTCTTAAAGAGAAGTCAATCAGAAGACAAAGCAGTCCGACTGCAGGCTGTACAAGACCTGGCAAGCAACAGTCACTGGCATGGTAATGTATGCTGATGTAGCCTAATTTGTCCCAGAAATTCCACAGAGTCTCAGTTAGCTGTTCCAAGTCTGCTGACAACATGAAGAAAAGCTAGTAGCTGCAAGAAGCATAAATATGCTGTGAAATTCGGTCTAAAATGTGGGGGAATTATTTACGTTTCAAGTAACTGTTCTTTCCTAATACCCTGACACAGTGTGAGTGCCTGCAGAGCAGGTCTCTCTCTGTTTCTCCGCCAGAGATTTGTAACCATTGCTGTGGTGTGGAAGAGCAGTTCATGCTCATTAATTCCTTGGGCTTTCTGTTGGGACTGCTAACAACGGTCGCAAGTTTTGGCAGTGATTTTTTATAAGGCTCTATAGGAGTGAGTTTAAGGCCATGGTTAAGTTAATAAAAATTGGTTAGGAGCTGTTAGGTAGTAATGACAAACCAGAGGTAGAGGGCTTGTATGTGCAAGCATTATCTGTAAGCCATTTTTTGTCCTAGTTATTATTTAATAGTAGTAAGTTCTCCCTATTGCTCTAGCAACGAATATCCTTGAAACCTCAAGTAAAGGGGAGGTGTATGTATGTGTATTTGTGTTTCCTCCTCTCCCCTCCATCACCAAGCTACCTAAACTAGTGACATTCTATTCTGGACTCTCATTCTGGTCATTTGGTCAGTTGTGAATCTTTCACTCTTCCAATGCAACTCCACACCATGGGATTTATCTTGTTTCAAATTGCCTCTTTAAAATTCTAAATAATTTCCGCAGGGAATTTACACCAGCAAACTGTTTGAAAACATTTGAAAGCTAGGATATACCGAAACGGAAGCTTCGTCCTTTGTAGAAGAAAACTGTTAGCAGGAGATTTCAGGATCTCAGAGCCCAAGATGTCCAGTATCAGGAATTCAGTTGCTTTTTGTTATCTTCCTCTTTCTGTAGTGCACATTGTTGTAGTATTTGGATGTTTCACAAACATTAATTATTCTTGCCAACTGCCTCATGAGGGAAACAGGCTTTTTTTTAAGTTGGTACTTCAAAACCAAATCACAGAAAGTTTAGGACTGAAGTATGTGCTAATGTTTCCCAGCTAGGACCAAAGTGTTCAGCTCCAGTGTGTTCAGTTTGCAGGTGTAAACGATCTCCACCAAAGAAAAAATATTGCCAATCTGCAACCGTGAAAAGTATATTTTAAATGGCTTGTCAGTTTTGTTCTAGAATTGTATAGCAGTAACAGGAATAGAAGGAAATTTTTATAGGAAAAAGTATTGATTCGCATCTAGGTTTTATTTTCTTTTCCTTCCATTTCCCACTGAATTATCAAACTGGCCTTTAATGAACAGTTAGTGCCCAGGTGTATTTCAGCTCAGTATAGTGCTGGTCTAAAATCTGCAGTTTTTAACTTTTGGAATTTGTGGTTATAAAATCAAAGGGTTTTTTTAAGTAGCTTGCAAAGGGATGGTTCTTCTTTTCAAGTATATTTACGAAGTAGATCACAAACTACATTTAAAACAAAATTAAATATTTAAAGTTAGGGTTAAAACTAACATTGAAATTCTTGTACAACAGATTATCAATATGGCACAGTTGCTCAAACCTGTGATCAAAGGACTGCTATAGGTTTGGCTCGATCCAAAGATGTCGACCTTCGCTTTTTCCTGCCTCCACCACCATTGCCAAAAATAAAGACTGTAAGTAAAGGAAAAGTAGGTATTAGATGATTCTTAGTTGCTTGCTTCTTTTTACTGCTTTTGTTGTTGTTAACTGTTTAAAGTGGAGTTCTTCTGGAGTAACTAACTAGTAGTAAAATTAAGACCCAAATGTATGATGTACCCCTGGGGCATATCCGCGTTAGCGAGTGGCATGATGGAAAGAAATAAGGTTGTAAGCACTGATAAATTATTGTTCTTGGACTATATATCCAGATTACATATTTACAAGCAGTGAAGTCTGTGCCAGTCTAACCAGCACCCAATAGGCAATGTGAAGGAATCATCCTGGATTGCCTTGTTGACACTGACAGAATCCTACACATAGAGCTCCTGGAGGCCTTTGCCTCCTCAGTACCACTGTGGTATTCTGCTGTAGGCCCACCTCTTTGCTGCCAGCTTTTGGGTGCCAACAAATCCTTATTGGATAAATTTGGCCTTGCTTTCTTTTTAAGTTAATTTTTACGTGTATGTGCGTGCGTGTGTGTGTGTATTATATATATGATGGTCTGAGGAGTCATGTCATCAGCTTCTTCAATGAACAGAACTGGCATATGAAGTATAATATACAACGTGTTCTGTAATGCTAATAGAGTGAATAGTGGCAGAAGGCCCTGTCAGAAAATACCTGTGTATCTTAATCAACAGAACTCTGAATATCAGCTTTGATTGGTAGTGATAGTCTCAGTTTTTGCTTTTTTGTCTTTGTAACATGTGATAGTGTCCTTAAATACTAGGTTACACTAGTATATGGTAGTGGATATATTTTTACAGTAGTGTGATTGCTAGGTGATTGAAGCTAAGCGGCGATCTGCTGCTTAGGAAATTGAAGCAAATCATTGTGGTATCTCTACACAAGTAAGTCTCCATCTCTGACTTTATCAAGGATTAGAATAACTGCAAGTTCCATGACTGGGCAAATAAAATTACTTTGTTGAATCTATCAATCAATATATGGGTTGTTAAATGAATAATTATATTAATTTTTTAGACAAAACCTTAAAAGAAATGTCTTTATTTTTTACCAGTAGTTTATACATTCATTTTAATGGAGCAGCACCAATAGCACAGCATCACAAGCTGGTGAATGAGGAAGGTGATTCTGCACTGGTGTGCACTGGTGTGGCCTCGCCTTGAGCACTGTGTGCAGTTTTGGGCACCACTCTGTAAAAAAGACATTAAGCTATTAGAGAGGGTCCAAAGGAGGGCGACAAAGATGGTGAAGGGCCTTGAGGGGAAGCTGTATGAGGAGTGGCTGAGGTCAGTTGGTCTGTTCAGCCTGGAGGAGACTGAGGGGAGACCTCATTGCAGTCTACAGCTTCCTCATGAGGGGAAGCTGAGAGGCAGACACTGATCTCTTCACTCTGATGACCAGTGACAGCACCTGAGGGAATGGCCTGAAGCTCTGTTAGGAGAGGTTTAGGTTGGATATCAGGAAAAGATTTTCATCCAGAGGGTAGTTGAGCACTGGAACAGGCTCCCCTGAGAAGTGGTCATAGCCCCAAGCCTGACAGAATTCAAGCAGCTTTTGGACAATGCTCTCGGGCCCATGGTGTGATTCTTGGGGATGGTCCTGTACAGGGCCAGGAGTTGGACTTCTGTGATCCTTGTGGGTCACTTGCAATTCTGAGTATTTTATGATTCTATGAAAATTTCTCTGTAGTTAAGGGGGAACTTTTAAGTTTCCTCTGCCAAGAGGATCTGGTTTTTCTTCTGCTCTTTGGAACCATTAGAATAAGGCCACCAAAGTATGAAGTGTAAAGCTTGCTTTTCATCACTTATTTGGTGGTTTTAGAATTATCAGTTTCCAAAGTCTTTACAGATATAACTATTAAACTGAAGTTGCAGAGCACTTAAGTCCAGGGTTCATATTTTATGGCCTCATTAGTATGGCTGGTTCCATTATTTCAAACATTTCTCTCTTCTGTGTTTTGCTTCATGCTTTGAACAAAAAAACCCCTAAAAGCTATTTGTGCTTACTTCTCACAGGATTATCCCATAGAAGATGAACTTCGCTTGTTGTTGGTATCTTTACCTCAGACTGGTCTTGATCCATGTGTCCAGTACTTCACATCTCTCGCATTACGTGAAAGTAGCCAGACTCTCGCTGCACAAAGGGTGAGCAGAACAGAACTGTTTGGGTTCTTTTTTCCTGCAGAGCTCAAAGATACAAACCTTTTTCCATATTTTTGATCGTTGTAAGAGGATGAGAAATGCAGACACTTCGTGATTGTAGAACATAAGCAAAATCTCTTGTAAATAACAGTCTGTCTGCTTGAAAGCTTGTTTATATTTCCCAGCTGTACTAGTTGAAAGGTCTAGTGCAAGATTATATCTTATCTTCCCATTAAGCAGACATTTCAACACTCTGTCCAAAACATTCCTTCCCCTTGTAGTGCTCATAAAATGACTTTTCACATTTCATCTTACTGTTGTTTGAATGCTCTTTTGCCGATGAGATTATTAAACCGCTGTTAAGTCTCTAGTAAAATGGTAGGTTGTTAGCACACCTTAAATAGTAAGCTCTGTTACATCACATGGAAATGCCTCCCTGAAACAGGTCCCTGTTACCAAACCAAAATTGGAGTAGTCTATGGTCTGTTTGGACTTGGATCTAGGAATTCTTCAACTCTGTCTGTGCAACAACTTCCTAAGTGGCTTTAGGAATGTCATTTAAAGTGCCATTATTATTATTATTTTAAAATAATCATTGTCAGTTTCATCCACTGAATGATGTGAGTTTTAATTTTTGTTGTTTAAAAGTTCTGACTTCTTTAATCGGTGATTGTTATTTTTTATAAGACACAATAACAAAAATGAATGTCATTTTAATAACAATGCTTGTCAGTCTTCATTTGTAAGAGTTTTCAGAGTGCAATAACTCTTTATCTTCTATGACAGAGTTATGTGTGCTATTTTTACGTTATCACTCCTTTATTGTTTTCACAGCCAGAGCTCGTGGTACAAAGGGAGCTTTGGTAAGACACCACACTTGGAAGTATTTTGATTTTTATTGAGGTCATGTTGGTCTTTCTGCTGCGTGATTAAGAGACTGGTCTTCAGAGGCTGTGCCACAGACTGAAGACCTTTTTTCCTCCTCTTCTAATTTTTGCAAGTCTAAAGTTAATCTGATCCTTGCTTTTTCATGCTTAAGCAAATGATCTTAAAAGATGACATTCATTAACAAAATAAAAATCCTACATTTTTCCCCTTATTGTATGTTTTGAAGTTAATAGACTAAGGAGACTACAGACTGAAAATCTAGTTAATATTTCCAGTTAAAAATAGTAAATACTTTTATGATGTACTGTTGAAAAGTGCATGCATGCTGTGCACTCTTTAAAGAAATTTCTATGGATCATTACACACTAAACATTCTAGTTTAGAAATCCTTTTTTTTATGTAGCCATTTGAAATGTGTTATAATTTTTACCGTGTTTCATTTCAGGGAGGCTTATGGTGTTTTGGAGGAAATGGACTCCCATATTGTGAGACGTTGAGTAAAATCCCTTCAGAGACAGTGGAACTCTTTTGCTTGCAGGCTTTAGTACAGCATTCTAAGGTAACTTGTCCTTTAAACTGTAACTGAAAAGCTACATTTATAGACATTCCTTTCTAATGCACTCTCATGTGTTGGGAAGGAGTTGCCATTTCCTTGTCTCCTACCCCTCGCTCCTTCTGTAAGAATGTTCAAACAACTGAGAGGGGTGTGAAATGAACACATTTGTATAACAAACTAGGGGTTTTTTTCTGCGTGGGGAAGTGTATGTAAGTTTTGTTGTTGTTTTTAATTCACCCTTACAAGTTCCCCTGTACTACACCTGTATGTATCTTTCAAGAAGTAAAAGGGCAGCTCTGAGACTCTTAATTCCAGGTTTCCACAAAGCAAAATAGCCTCATGAATTCACTCTAATCAGAAACCAGAACAGAATGCAAACCTTACCCATACACAAAGGTATTCTTTGGGCAGAATATTGCACAGCAAGCAGCTAATACAGTGTCATTCCCAGGACCAGTCTGTTTTTTGCAGACACAGATGAAGAGCATGGAAGACATTTTGTAACTGATTCTTCTTGTTTCCTATTGCTACATTCTTCTGTGTACACTTAATTGTTCAGAAGCCTAGAACACTGAGAAACAGTGTTGAGAACACCAAATTGTTACTGACAGTAGGGATGGATAAAGTGCAGTTTCCCAGTACTCTTTTCATGTCCTCCATATACACAGAAATTCTGACTTAGTCTAGAATTTGTTATATTCTAGATTTTCAGTTTAAGCAAGTTGTGACTATACTCACTCCAAATGCCTGTTGAAAGCCACAGCCTTGAGGATATCAGCAGTTCCAAAACTACCACGCATATTCATCTGGACTAAATTGTTGCCCTTAGGATCAGTGATGATAGCAGTACTATCTGGAATGTAAAAAAACTTTTTCATTTCAAAGAGAAGGAATTCTAATGATTGCATTTTAGGAGTTTTAGGTGGCTCTGGTTGAGATAGTGCTTTAGCAAATGCAGACAATTGACCTGTTCAGACTCTTGAACTTGAGTTGAAATTTGATCATGCTAAGTGGAGACCATTTCATCTCCCTCAGATGTGAAGAAGAGTAGAGAGGTGGTACTCAGAGATTTTCAAGTTGTCAATTCATAGAAATCTTGCATTTTGCATATTAAAATACTTATTTCCTCTTTAAATATGGCATAATAAATTCTAGATTAATAGTAATTCCTATGCGACAAAGGCTGTTATACCTGCTTCTTAAAACTCCCTAATTTGTGAATTAACGGCATCGAAAGAACCTTTTGCACAATGTCTTATTTATTGTCACTGTATTTACTGTATAATGCCAGATTTCTTCTCACTGTGATAAAATTGAAGCTAAAGGAGGTCTTCAGCTGCTGCAGAGGATATACCAGCTACGTAAAGATTCAGCAAAAATACAGAGGAACATAATTCGCATTATTGGGAATATGGCTTTGGATGAACGTCTTCACTCATCCATAGTACGTGCAGGTAAAAGGAAAGCTGTCTCAGTGGTAGATTTCTACTCCAAAAGTTTCAGATAAATAAATAAAATAAATAAATAGAAAATATCAGTGTGCTGTTCTGTAAGTCCAAACTGGTGTCTGCCTGTTAAATGCAGCGTGCATTTTTAATCTCTGTTACACAAAGGAGAAGTAGCAAAGGCACAGGAAAAGATGGTGAGAGTGATTAAAAATTTTCAGTGGCTGTGATAAAAAGAACAAATAACTAGACTAAGACACTTAGCATGGAAAAAGCAATTGAAAGAGAATACAACTAAGGTTAATAAAATTCTCTTCACTGGCATAGAGGAGGCAAAGAGGGAATGGTCATCTGCTGTTCGTTGTAATGCAAGACCAAAGGTTCTTGTACATTAAATTATAAGAGACAGCAATAAATAGTATTTTTCCATAAACTGCATAACCAAAATAAAACTTGCCACAAAACATTGTGGTAGTTGAAGACTCACAAAGCTTCAAAGAGTAATTAGACAATTCATGTAAAGAAAAATCCATAAAGTTCTACACATGGAAACCAAGTTGACTGCAGAAAACCTGAGGGTATAGACTAGAATCAGCACTATATAATTGTCCTTTTATTGCTCTATTCTTATATTGTTCTGCAGCTTCCACACTGCTCACTTCTGAAGAAAGGCAGCTGGACTATAAAGGCCTTTGTTCTGAGCTCTGGCACCATTCTTAAATTCTTATGATTGTTGAAACTATATGTGTAGAAGAAGAGATTGAAACAGGAGAGTCAGCATCTCTCTGGGACAGAGCTCTCAGTACAAAAGGAATTTTAGACAGTGAATCAAACTCCGGAAATGAGCAGTCGGGTACTGCTAGTCCAGAGTTGGATAAAGCTTCTCTTTTATTGCTGGATGATGCATAAGAAGAAAGAACCTCTAAGGCTCTTTTTCTTGCAAAAACTGCTGGCACAGGAAGAAGAAGAAAAACAGTGATGCACTATGTAATAGCTGTGATGGGGTATCTGGGGGCAGAACACTTATTTTTGATTCTGAACACTTATTTTTGACTCTTCATCTTGGCTCATTTAAGAGAAATGCAAAACCAGAGACCAAGCTAGTTTTAGTCAGGCTATCTTGGCAGTCTTCCACTGTGTTTGGAGAACTGAAAGTAGACTTTAGACAGTATTCTTCTTAAATACAACTTTCACATTGGTCAGCATATATTCTGCTTAGAAACATAATTTAAATACCTTGTTCTTAAAAAAAATTAGTCCTCAAAGGTACTAACAGTTCTGTTTGTCTGTTTAAAACAAAACTGAAATGTCAATTCGTTCTTTTCCTCAGTCTACAGTGAATTATCTTGAATTAGCAACTTACTGACTATACTAGTAGCAACATAATGTACATGGTTTTCAAGCAATGCTCATGAAGTAAATTCCCAAGTTTTATTTATGAACTTGACTGTAATGTAATTGTGATTTATAGGCCACTTTTGCTCGCGGCAGTAAGATCTATCAGGATTTTAAAGAACCGTGTGCATACACACACAAAAGATACTCCTTTACATTTCTCAATAGTCTATGAACATTCCCATTCATGTTTAAGAAAATTTTACACCTTAGGTAGAGTATCATAAAGTGTCTGTAAGTCACAGTATCTTTGACATAAAATTTATTGAGGGTTGTATCCAATTTAATTGTCTTATGTTTCTAAGGTATAAATAGTATACAATTTTTAGAATAGGGGAGATGATTTTAATTACATGAAGAGTTTTTCTTACACTGGATTTTAAAATTAGAAATGATTGTACTTTCGCAGCAAGCATCAATTATTTTACCTGCCGTTGCTCCTGTAGGTTGTTTCCTGTGCCTTTCTTATGCTTTAAGCTTCATTGTCTCCATCTTCCTGGCATTTTACCTGCAAAAAGAGATCTGAGATCTGTTCTCGCTACAGCTGTGCTGACCTGCTGATACACTTTCTTTTTATTCTGAGAAGGGGTTCTCCTTCAGATCATAAACTGAACAGTAGTAAAATACATTGCCTCCTTGCCACTCTGAATTTTTGAATTTTGGAGATTCCACTTACCTAGCCGTGGCTTTCCTGAAGTAAAGAGTAGATGGAAATAATTTATTTTGACACTACCATTCTTAAGTTTTAACATCTGTTTTCAGAAGTATAGTTTGATGGGTGATGTTTCTGAATTCTGTTGTTTGGATGATGTTTGTATTAGTTAACCTGCCACTTCATTTTCTCAATGTAGGTTGGGTTTCTGTACTTGCTGAAGTAATGAAATCCCCACATGTCATTCAGTCTTCTCATGCATCCAGAGCTTTGGCTAATCTAGACAGGGAAACGGTGAAAGAAAAATATCCAGATGGTGTTTATGTCTTACATCCACAGTATCGTAGCAGGTAAAGTAGAAGGAGTCATTTTTCATGCTGTACTTGGAGGTACTTGTTCTACTGTTCTGTTATAAAACTTTGGAAGAGTTGACATCAAAGTGCTGCTGTACTAATGTCACCTTGCCCCTCCTGTTCTTTGGTGGGTTGAGAGGACTGAATTTAGATTCTCAAGTAGGAGAACAACAGAAGTGGTTGGAGCAGTCCGTAAGTGTGAACAGAGTATTACTGTAATGCAGGGAAAAATCTGAACACGAAACATTAATTTAATTATTGCTTTGTGTGGGTTGCAGCTGTTTAACTATTGCACTTTGTCTTGGGATACAGTGCCTTGTAATTATTCTACTGGCAGCAGCACATGTTGGCCTAAGATACAGTAAATTTTCATCCTTAGTAATAGTGATTGTGTATCTGGGACTGAAGTGGGGTGTCACTTAGTAGCAACTATTCCCTGGGTCGTTGGTGTTAATCAGGTTACAGTGAAGCTCTAATATGATGATAAAGCTGGAGCTACCGAGCCACATTAACAGTAGCTGGAGGGAAAGGTATTTTTCATTATAGAAAATTATGATTTGTGAGGTGGCTACTTTCCATACCTCATTTTATATCTTTCTTCTATGTGGATCCCTAGTTTTTGTTTTTATCTGAGTATGCTCTTTGAAATATACTGAAGTGTTGTCCATAAGATAAGAAATCACATGTAGTATTCAAAAAAGCATTTTGGCATCCCTTAGGTTAAAAGTCCCAATTTGCTAAAAGAATATGTACCACATATCTCTTAAAATTTCCTTTTGTTGCTCAGCCAGCCCATCAGAGCAGACATCCTTTTCGTTCATGGTCTTTTGGGAGCGGCATTTAAAACCTGGCGACAGCAAGACATTGACCGGCATTTGGATAAAAAGGCCTCAGGAAAGGAAGAGGACTACAGTCAGTGCTGGCCAAAGGTAAAAAGACAGTAACATTTTCACGTGTGGCTGGTTTTCTCATTCATGAGAGCTGTCCAGAGCATCTGGAAGGATGCTGTCTGGCAGATGTCTTTCTTGAATTCAATTACTTGTAATTTGTTATACAAGTAGCAGTTTTCAAGTTCCTGATGATAAAGTTTTGTTAATGAGTTATTTGTTTTCTTGCAAGAAAAAATCCCTGCTAAGTTTTATGTTCTCAACATCATTCACATGCTAGTGAAAGAGGAGGCAATGGCTGCTTTCCTTATGTTCTCTCTTTTTTTTTTTTAATGGAATGTTATTGCTGAGGAAAAGATTTATAGAATAGCATTTTAAATTAACTTCCCTTTCTTACACAGGTGTCTGAGTACCTCACTAAGTGCAGGTTGCTATTTAAGTATTGTTGGTGAATAAGAATTACTGCTCCAAGCAAATTCACACTGGTATAGCCACTAAAGTATCTCTGTGAAACTTGAACTGATTAGTGCTGTTGGTAATCTTAGTAACTCTTGTTTCACCCAGGAGAGGGAGCCAGGAATGCACGAGTTAGAGATGAATCTTCATTCTTTGCCTGCTTTGTGGCTCAGGAACAATCTAGAGTTCCGCAGCATGTAATAGCAGGATAATAATCCAGGTGTAAAATGTATTTGGGGATTAACTGAGGAGAAAAAATCTTGCTTGATATTGTCCCCATAGTAGCATCTTTTCTCCATTGCTTGCAAGAGTTTAAGTACCTTAATTATAAGCTCCTTTGGTTTTGCTTTTTTTTAATTTAGACGTGGCTTGCTTCAGACTGTCCTTCCCTTAGAATCATATCTGTGGAGTATGACACCCATTTGAGTGACTGGAAAGCAAAATGTCCTGTTGAGGCTCACAGGTAACAAATGCAGCATCTGCAGTTTGGAGGGGGGGCAGGATGTAGACTTGTAAAGCTGATCTTTGGGATCACCTAGTGTGAAAGAGTGAATTTAACTTTTCCTGCTGCTTTGAAAAATCAAATTTGGAAAAATATTAAGTATAGTCATGGTATGCTTAAGTTTTTAGCCTCGTGGATAGCTACATGTGGCAATTTCATGAATTCTTACAGTCTGTTCTGCTTCATGTTAAGGGAGACACTAAATTATGCTACTGGTTAATGAAAATACAGCATCAACTTTGTATCTTAAGGAGAGTATTTTTTAAAGTGACACAATAATGCTTTGTAAGCACAGCAAAAAAATCACTGTACTGTGGCTTTACACTCCTGATAAAATGAAGCATATATTTTCATAGAATTGTTTAGGTTGGAAAAGACCCTTCAGATGACCAAGTATAACCATTAACCCAGCACTGCCAAGGCCACCACAAAACCATGTCCCTAAGTGCCACATCCCTTTGATGCCTTTTAAAAACTTCCAGAGATGGGGACTCAACCACTTCCTGGGCAGCATGTTTCAGAGCTTCACAGCACTTTTGAGGAAGAAATTTTTCCTAATAACCAGCCTAAACCTTCCCTGGCACAACTTAAGGCTGTTATCTCTCATCCTGTCACTGGTTCCCTGGGGGAAGAGGCCAACCCCCACCGAGCTACACCCTCCTTTCAGATGGTTGTAGAGAGCAGTAAGGTCTTCCCTGGGCCTCCTTTTCTCCAGGCTGATCAATCCCAGCTTCTCCTCACAGGACTTGTGCTCCAGACCCTTCACTGGCTCCATTGCCTTTCTCTGGACCTGCTGTAGCGCCTCAATGTCTTTGTTGTAGTGAGGGGCCCGAAACTGAACACAGGACTGCCTCACCAATGCCTTCCCTAGTCCTGATGGCCACACTAGTTCTGATACAAACATACTGTTATTCAAAAACTGTTACTTTGATGATAAAATACAACAACTGTATCTGATTCAATCAGAGTGTAATTGCCCTTGCCAGAGGAATGGTGTTTTTACTGACCTTGAACAGGGTAGGTCAGAGGAGGATGCTACCACCAAACGTGTTCCTCATGAAAAATAAAAGCCCTTTGGGCCTGTAAAGGTTTTTTGTCTTGAATAGAATTTTGTAATTAAGTGCAGTGACCTTTAAATCAGAATCCTTCAAACATTTATGCAGATACTTAAGCATGTCACTAGTACTGTAAATTCGACTTGTGTACTGCAGTGGAGCCATGTACATGGCTGCTTACAGGTTAAGAATATGAAAATTAATGATGTTTTTTGTGCAGGGAAGAAAAAAGTTCAACATGTATATAATAGACTGGGAACTCGGTGCTTGTTCGTTCCCTCCTCCCTCTGGCTATACAAAACAACAATGCAATTACTGCATTAAAGAAAACATGTAAGCAGGGAAAAAATGAGGAAGATGTGACTGTTAATGTGCCTATTTGAAATTAGGCAGAAAAATGACCGTAAGAGGCATGTACGTGGTTACCTGTGCAGGTCCAAAGAAGACTGGAATTGGCTTTAAGTTGCACCAGGGGAGGTTTAGATTGGGTATTAGGAAAAAATTCTTCACTGAAAACATTGTCAAGCCCTGGAAGAGGATGCCCAGGGAGGTGGTTTATTACTTCCATCCCTGGAAGTAATAAGAAGACAGGCAGATAATGCCCTTAGGGACATGGGTTTGTGGTGGACTTGGCCATCCACCTTGGGTTAACAGTTGGACTCAATGATCGTACAGGTCTTTTTAACATAAATGATTCTAAGAAAACTGTTCCTGTGTCTGTCTGGAGTAAGTATGTTAAAAGAAATAAACATACACTTCCTTTTTTTTCCTAAGATAACATCTTTTTCATTACAAAATGGAAAATTACATTACCTGCTATTTATGGTCACCCAACCATAATATTTGATAATTTTATAATTTGATATGGTTAATAATAAATGAAAGATATTGAAGATATTTTTAACTAGCAGGAACAAAGAGGTCGCAGTAGAAACACAACCTTAGGTTTGCTCTTAAATATATGATCTCATTCACTCTTTCAAAGTGAATTTTTATGTCTCTCTGCTAGCCTTGAGCATACTGTTCAACTGAAAAGACACATCTGATTATCCTTTTCATATGTGTTATAAAGCAATTTTTAGTGAGAATGCTGAGACCAATAGAGATGAAGTGAATTCTTTTGCATGGTGGTTGCCCCCATATCCTGATGTTTTTGTTACCCAAGGGCCTTCTGTGCTTGATTCTTGTTACACTGCAAGGAGAAATGTAAAGTGCAAATGTTGCACTTCCAAGCTTGGATTGGGAATTGGCATTGGTTTTGTTTTGGTTCTACGGCAGATTCATTTTCAACCTCTAATGTGTAGCTTATCCTTTCCAGAGCTCAGTCTTCTCATTTATAAAATGGAGATTATTGTGCTTTCAGTACTTTTCAATACTATTCCAGTATAAAGCATTTGGAGATTGTCTGGCAAATGTAACTGACATGAGTTGTGATATTTTTTAACTTATTGCTTGATCATGCACTTAGTTTTTAAATTTCTGTACATTTCTCTACATTTTGAGCATTGTTTAGCAAAGTACATGAGGTTTGTTCGTGTTGGAGGGGGTCAAGTTAATTATGTGTTGATGTTGCTTTCATAGAATAAAAATTGTTTTGCTACAATGTGTAAATGAAACTATCTAAAACTCCATAAAACAGCTTGTCAAGGAAACGGAAATGTTTGCTGAGCAAAACTAAAATAAAACTTTCTAGCAAGAGCAAGAAAATGAATTTAGCTCAATTTACATTGAGCTTGTGAAGCTGTCCTTACTAAAGCATTTGGCCTTTTTCAATGTAGAAGCAATAATTAAATAATTAATATTTGTTTACCTAATTCACTTTCATAAATGTGCAGCACTAAAATTCATTGTGGTTTAACATTGCCTTTTAACCTGTCATGCTCCATTATGCCTGTATTTGTTTTTTCTTTGCAGGAAGTCTATTGCTTTCAGGAGCAGTGAGCTGCTTGACAAGCTCAAAGCTGCTGGGATTGGAGACAGACCTCTGGTGTGGGTATCTCATAGCATGGGTGGTAAGCATGTTGCCTGTTTGATATAAAGCATTTATTTGCAGTTAGAATTCAGAATAAGCCATTAACCAAATTCAGGTAGAAATGTGATTATTCAGAATAGTTTATTTTAAAAATTGGCAAAGACCTAAAAATGAAAAACAGATTTCTACTTTCTTAGTGCATTATATTTAATAGCATATACATTTTGAAAGGATTTTTATTGCTGTTTGTTCTTACTGTGTTGATTTAAAAACTCAGTGAGTTGAAATTCATGTAAATGGAAATCCAGAGGCAAAATTTTCTCCATGATCAGGCATATAGTGAATGTCATTAGCAACACATAAAGCAAATCAAAATTGGATTTGCATCATTCGTTGACATTTTATATTGATGCCTCCTCAGGCTTGGTTTGGGTTTTTTTTCAAGTTAATCTTACATATTTGACAATCTGAGGACTAATCAAGCAAGGCAAGAGTATGGTTAGGTTGTTTCATGGTTAATATAGCACGATCATTATTTCACAGTGATTTAAATCCTTGCATTAATTCAGCTTCTGTTGCCAGGTCTTCTAGTCAAAAAGATGCTGGTGGATGCTTCCAAGAATCCAGAAATGGATAAAATTGTAAACAACACCAGAGGAATCGTATTTTATAGCGTACCTCACCATGGTTCCCAGCTGGCTGAATATTCTATAAATGCCAGATATCTCCTCTTCCCGTCTGTGGAGGTTAAAGAACTCAGCAAGGGTATGTTCACTTTGCTACCATCTAACAACAGGGAACTCTGCTAATCTGTTCATGGTGCTTTGGGGTTTTTCATCGTGCTGTCAGAAAAAGCTGGGTAAAAACAACAAATGCCCTTTTTGTGTTTTGGGTTGTGTGTTGAACTATTGCAAGTAATTCTGAGTAGCTGTTTCATTTGATTGCAGAGGTGAGAGGAAAAGGGGGAGTCAGAACACGTTGCTGCATATGCTAGTTGGAAAAAAGGGATTACAAACAAAACGCTACTCCTTTTATTGTCATAGTAATAAAAACATCTCTTTAGCAATGCACTCTTGCCGGGAAAGTGCTATAATCTTATAACAGTGCAAAAATTGTGTTACTCTTTTTCAGATTCTCCTGCCCTTAAAGAGCTGAATGATGACTTCTTGTCTTTTGCCAAAGACAAGAAATTTTCAGTGCTGAGTTTTGCAGAAACCCTACCAACGCACATAGGCAGCATGATAAAACTGCATGTTGTACCTGTGGAGTCAGCAGGTAAGTGAGAAATAGCCATTTAATTTATTTAATTTGGTGTACATTAATGTAAGCATTGATAATGAGAAAGGATTATAAATGTTATGGTAGAAAAACCTAGAAAAAACCTAGAAAAATGCATCTGTTATGGTGTGGGGGTTTTTGTTTAAACTTTTGACTGAACCTCCTGGCTGAGATCAGAAGCAGCTGCATTTAGCTCTTAGAATAGCAGTTTGTTTGTTTTGGTTTTTCTAAATGAGAGTAATGCTTGTTGAAAAAGGCAATAGACCCTGGTCTAATGTTATACTGTTGGAGTCCTTCTGGAATTATGACTAGTTGTGGTTTATCTTTGTATAGGTAGGCTGAATAGATGCTTCTGCAAATTCCAGCTATTTCCTCCTTTAAAAAAACTAAGAAAGAAAACTATCAAACTGTTAATGGAAGGAAAAGGTCACAAAGCTGGTTTTCAGTGCTAAGAATCCTTCACCTTCCACATCTCATGAACTCAAGCAATAGAGTTTGCCTCCTGAAGAGTTCCCTCCATCTTTTTGCCTTTTGTAGGAAAACGGAAAAACAGACTTTTTTTTCCCCTTGTTTTTTTTATGTGTTCAACTTAGAGAACTGTTTCAAATCTTGTATTTTCAGGCTTTCTTTTGCACTGCCCAAGGTTATCTATAAGGCCAGAAGCCATTGTTTTGTCCAGTTTTAGATCAGGCTTTCCACCAGCTAAATCCACTAGCTTGAGTGCAAGGTCAGATGCTCTGAAAAAGGTGGACTATACATCCCTGTTTTTCTGAGTCACTATTTAACAGTATTTTTACAGTATGTCTTTCTTGAGCAGCAATGTTCTGCAAAAATGTTGCTGATGTGCTTTTATTGGCGAGGACTGAAAAACTGGACCTTTTTTTGTTATTATTTAGCAAAATAAGATTAAAAAGAGGGCTGAATAATAGAGCCCAAATGAGCACTGTGCACTTGCAATTTTGTAGCATTTCTCTCTTCTTCTAGAGATGACACCCAGTGCAGCACCTAAGTGCTCTTGAAAACCTTTGGTGGGCATATGGCAGTTCAGGAGCAGGACACTCACTCTGTTCAACACACAGGCTGACAAGCAGGAAGCTTCCTGATTCTTGCGTGTCTGCTTGGGCACATGAAAGCAGAGCTTCATCCTGCTCTGGTGTAATTTTACATGGCTAAAGACACAGAAGTCAAAGCAAAATGGAGGATATCTCTAGATGATGAGTGAATAGACAATAAACTGGAATCTGGCAGTAACAGCATCCTAACTGGGAAGTTAGTAGTGATGGCTGTCAGGAAAGAATAAATGCTGTAGTGTGCCCCAAAATCAGTAGCTGAAAATGGAATATTTGTATTCTACAATTAAGCAATGTAAATATTTCATTTACCTGGAAATGTGTGTAGTGATTTGCAGCATATTTCAGGTTCATTCTAGTCCAAATTTTAATGTCCACATTGATGCATTTTTGTAAGGAATATGGGCAGTTAGTGGTAATCAGATTCAAGATACCATGCATTAAACTACATCCCTGAGCATATCAATGCTTAAACCTCTGTCAGGACTGTGCTGTCAGTCAGGTGCTGGTAAATGAAGTTCTGTGTCAGCAAAGTTGTCTGTATGGAGAACTGTACATTTGTGTATTTCAAACAAAGACAGCAGAAGTCTGACCTAATGGTGCAGTGTGCCAGTGTGGGTTTTGTGGCAGCATTGAACTCTCTCTGGCCATAGCTGTGTGTACTGATGCTTTTAGCACATGAAAAAATAATGATGACTAAAGAGTTATACTGAAGATAGGAGAAGTTGCTTTTGAGAGAGAAATTGCTAATGCAAGATGTTCTTTTCAGTCTAGGTCATTTTATGAACTCTGGTAGTTTTCTCTTCTCTTTTTTTTTTTCTTTCCCAGACTTAGGAATTGGAGACCTTATTCCAGTGGATGTTAATCATCTAAATATTTGTAAGCCAAAGAAGAAGGATGCTTTCCTGTATCAACGTACACTGAAGTTCATTCAGGATGTTTTAGCTCAAGAACTTTGACACTGAGGTTTTGCCATCCTTTCCTGCTTGTCTCCTCTGTTTGGTGTAACACAGAAACTTCTCCTAACATTTGTTAGGGGATCTGCAGAATTACAAGGGTGCTATGTCAGTAGTATCTGCTGCTGAATAATTTTCAGTACATCTTGAACTTTAGACACCTCTCCAATTTATTTCTCAAAATACCTTCAAAACAAATACAAACTTGGCAAAAAGGAAGTGTGTGCCCAGGATATCTTCTTTTAGCAAAAAAAACCCCCAAGGTTGTTTTGAAAGCAGGTAAATATACACCTGGGATAAAGTCTTATAGAGAGGATTAGAAACAATTAACTGAGGTGGTTACTTGTGTCAAAGGGGAGAAGCAGCACGTGGCTGCTGCAAAGTTTTGGTTTACTGTCTCTGTTAGGTAGCCTGACTGGAGCCTGAAAAAATATTATCCAAGTGAATGAAGGTGGCATTTTGGTCTAGTGGCCCAATTACAGGAGGTTTTGTCGTTTGCCTTTTCATTTATTAGACCACTCAGACTTGACAGCAGTTACGGCATCTGTTTTTCTGCAGGAGAAAGAGACAGGTTGGTAGCTTGCCTTGCTTAGAAAATTGCCACTGTTTTAGTCTGTTTGTATTAATGAAAACAAAATAAAAGAAATATTCACCTTCTTGAAGGTTTCCCTCCTAATCGTAGCAACTTGTGACATTGCTTTCCTTAGGGCAGTGTGTATCTGGTCAGACAGGGCAGTTCTGTGCTTGTGCACATTGAGGATGTGCTCAATGGGCTCGGCTCTTCTGCTTTACTCTTGGGACACACCCAAGAAGATGGTACATTCAAATCCCTGGCTCATGTTACTCATACAGAAACCTTTCTGTAGCTGATTTAAAGAAAAGCATTGAATATGCTCAGGTGGAGCACAGCAAATGTAGGCCCTGACAAGAAAGCTAATGCTTGGAGTTTGGAGGTGAGGCAGAAAAAATTAGAGCAGGAAAAAAATCAGGTGATTGTAAGGCCTCACTGGAAATTACCACAAATGTTTTGGTTTCTTGGGGCCCGAATATATCTGTTGGTGTAGATAGAGAAAAAACAGCAGTGTCTTATTTGAGTTTGTTTGTGTTTAGGATACCTTAACAGTACTGATGAGAAATCAGTATTTTTAGACAGATTAAAAAACGTCAGTGCACGGTCACTTTTTTGAAGTCTTACGTATTTTGCACTGTGGTTAAAAGCAGCCTTGTGTTATTGTAGTCTCTTTACTTCCTTTCTTTACACCTGCAACCCTCTCTGAGAACAAACATAGGCTGTGTAAGGCTGTGCTGCCTTTGCTGACCGTTTGTTAAATAAGGTCTGTATTGATGACAGGCTTGAGGTGTCTCCTCACGTCACTTCTCCAAGATGGATGCAGTATTACTGCCCTTCAAATGATGGCTGTGAAAGCTCCCAGAGAGGTGGGATGCACCTTGCAGTTCTGCATGGGCCTGGTGCTGGTGGGCACTGCAGTCCTGCCAGGTCCTGAGGCCAGCCCAGCAGGACACTGCAGCTGAAAATACACTTCTGCAAGTTGAGGGAGTTGCAAAGTAAAGTTCACAAGAGCAGTACAAAGAATGTACAGCACTACACTGGCAAAAAGAGCATTTTTTCCCCCTGAGATGTAGGTAAGAACATTGCATGGCAGTATTTTTTATAGAAAATGTAACAGAAATGTCGTAATTTCTAAGGAGCTTTATCTTTTTTACACTGTGGTCTAGGCTTCAGAGTGTAAATATATTAGTACACTTTGTATTCACAAAGTAGAGAGTATGTGGAATTCATGGTGAATAGGCAAGACTTCTAATAACTGAATGCTTGTTTAGTGTGACAAATCTATTGGTTTTAATAGACTCCTTTGGCTTACACAGATTCAGATTAGTGACATTAAACATTAATCTTAGTAAATGCATCTGTGTTTTGTAACTGGAACTCTTAAGGCAGTGTTCTCCTTTTTGTAACTGTATTTATATATGTGTAACTTCTAAAACTAATATTTGTGGGGGGTTGTTGGGTTTGGGGGTTTGGGTTTTATTTTTTTGGAATATAGTAATAAAATGCGATTTTAAAAATGTCTTGGATATTTACAATTTACTTTAATACAAAGTGTATTAAAGGTTAATGATCTGCCAGCTGATTACTCTGGACCATGTTCATTTTGTTAAAGACCTGCATTATTTTTTAGTGATTGTCTTGTGCTGGGACAGTGTAGCATTACCCTTCCCTTGGGTAAAAGGCACAGTGCTTGGTGGGGGGCGGCTGGTCAGCCACATTTTGCCAAACTGAACAGTTTTTCAGTTGTGCTTTTGGATTTTGCAGCAGTGCCTCCTAAAGTGTGTACAGACATTAGTTTGAGGGCCAGCAAGTCTGTTGCGTAGCATTCATATCTGCTTCCCATCAGGAATTGGATGCTTTTGTGCTTCCTGGTGCCACATTAATTGAGGGTAGTGTCTTTCTGTAAATTCTCAGGTCTCAAACTGCTCTTTTAATCCCATCCAATGGCTCAGCTGCAGGTGTGGCAGGCAGGTTGTGTGTGAGTTGTCTGAGGAGATGGTGTTTCATCTGCATTGTGGCAGCCAAGAGTAAAATAGTGAGACAGGAAGGGAGGGCTAAAAGGGGTTGGTCAGTCCTCTTGCACTTGTTGTACAGCGGTCTGGTATGACTGTGTTGGTGTTTCCAGCAGCAACACCCACCAAGTGTTCAGTTGCTGTGATTACAGTGCTGTGAACTGGCTTTTGCTGTGATTTGTGCTTCCTGGTGCCAGCCAGAGCAGCTGGCTGGAAATGAGAAATTTTCCATCTGGTGAAAATGGCAATTCTGGATGAAAAGGGAAAAGCAGAAATGTTGTTTTGTCACAGTGAAAATTCTAACCAATGTTTCAGTTCTCTTTCTTTTTGTTTGTTTCAGTGGTAACCCTCCTAATAAAGCTGAATCAGGCAGTTGCTTTACCAAGGAGAGCCACTTACCCACCCCAAACACAAATGCAGCAGAGCAGCCAGGGTGCCTGCTGCAACTTGAAGCTGCAGTGCTGCAGGCCCTGGGCAAGCTCACGTCGTGTCTTGCCAAAGCCTCTCACATTAAATAAGCAGACACTTGTAAGACTTGTGTCTGGTAAATCATTCATACCTGGCTTCACAGCTGCCATCAACAGTTTTTAGATTTCCAAGTGCTGGGTTCATGACCTGAAAAATGTCATGGATAACCACTCCCTGCAACCTATTATATGTCCCTGAAGGCTGACAGCTGTCACTGAGGACATTGATTTCCATCGATTATGTCCCGGTGAGGATGGGCAGCAGAGCTGAGAACAGAGCTGTGCTGTGGGTTCCCTGGTTGTGGACATCAAGTAATGAGGGTTCAGGTTGCTTGGCCTCTTTTCATGTGGTGGGGGCTGGCTTAATGCCAAATGAAAAGGAAAGAATCGCTGCCTCCTGCAGTCTGAGTTTTCCATAGTGATTTCCCAGACATGGAGCAAGTCTGGCCCTGCTTTGCTTCCTCTGACCATTGACACTAGAACCAGGTCACAAGCAGGTCACAATTCCTGCCTCTGAGAAAACACTTGGCTGGGATGTTGAGCACTGGTGTGGAAGGTAATTTATTGAGACAGGAGATTCCTCATTCTGTGCTGTAACCTTTTCAGCTGGACTGTCTGTCCCCTTCCCTTGATTTGCTGCGACTGAGCAGTATCTGCTGTCACTGATAGCATAAACCAGCGAGCTGCTGGGATTCATCCTTCAGTGGGCAGCTTGCCACAGACACAGACATAAGATGGAATGCTAAAGGCCACATCCGTCTCTTATTCAAGGAGAGTAATAAAGCAGATTTTATTTGACTTGTATAAATCCACTTTAATTGGCTTTCCTGCTAACACTTTCATTAACATGTAAATTAGCTGTCCTAGAGCTGTTAATTATCTTTGCAGAAAATGTTGGCTATGGTCATATACCGTACTCTTTCTTTTTTACTGCTAATGTTTTATACTGAGATGTGCCCATAAATATTCACTGTATTTTTTTTTTTTTTTAAGAGGAGGACCATGAGGCAAAGGCTTTGTGTCATCTTGTAGGGAAGCGAGTATCTTGCTTTAGTATTATTCACCAGCCTGCAACCACGTTAAACTGACACTCACATGAGAAGTTTAGCACTGGGTTTTATGGGCTTGGCCTTTGAAGGTTCTGGGGATTTTTTAAAGTGTCTGGCAAACGAGAGAGCAGAGGAGGATGACAGGTGCTCAAAGGCAGTATCCTCTCTTACAGGATCTCTTGTGTTCAAAATTTGGCAGTGGCAGAGAAACCAGGTAGGCATTGTGAGGAAGAAAATGGCTGAATTCCCAGTGTTCAGGAAGCTGAGAACAAGCCAATTAATTTTCCTATGGAAAAAAGAAAAAAAACCCTCTTAACTTTCAAAATACATCTTAAAATTTTTGGTTTTGAAAATTAGTTGCCGTTTCAGCTTCACCAACTGCTTAAAAATGTTCTCCTTCCTTTAATAATAAAAGATCTTGATGCTTCTCTTAACAAGTTACCATGACAAATTGCAATCTGGTTATCGTTTTTAAGTGCCTGCTTTGCACAAATGGCATCTATCGTGTGCAGTTTTACCCCACAGGCAAGGCAAAAAGGACCAGCTCTTTCCTCATCTGCACTGTGGAAATAGAAGACTGACACGGTACTTGCTTATGAAGATGCAGAATGGGAACACGGACCCAACTACTGAATTGCTAAACTGCCTTTAGCCATAAAAGACATCCCTAAGTCAATACCTGTGGCAGCAGCTGGTCTCAACCATTCCCCCTATTTCCTCAGGATCTGCACAGATAATGCACAAGCAGCCTGTAGCATTTCTTTGCAGTGAAACAGCATGTGGAAAACTACAGTCCCTTTTCAAAGTCTGCTGTTGGACATGGGCTTGGGAACAAAAACCGGGGTGAGTTTTGGAAACCTGTAGCAGAGCAATACCAGTGTTACTGCTGTTATACTGGTGTACATTCCCCTTTTGGATGTTCATTCCAGAGTAACTGTGACAGTCTAACTCTTCGAAGTCAGGATGCTTTATTTCAAACAACAGAAACTGATTAAAGTATACATTTCACAGGAAAATGTTTTTCTTGATGTCTTTTTTCCCATACATCATTACATGTTCTTACATATGATTTGTACCTGAAATGAAATAAAACATCTTAAGAGGGATTAATAAAAACAAATAACTTAGAATAAGGAAGTTTTCAAATGAACTGCAGGTAGTGTTAGGTTTGTATGTACTCTATATACTTCCCTCCAGGGGCCGTATCTTTAAACATGAAAATGAAATGTAGCATGGACAGATGATCTATTTCATTAAATAAAAAAAGATTTATTTTTTATTTTGCATCATAATTATGATTTTTGTAGGAATACTAAGGAGGCAAAATTTTACAACTCTAAATCAGTATTTGTTTTCATTAAGGGATTTTTGTTTTGTTCTAAGACAAGCAGTTTGTTGAACCCTTCTGCCACTGCACTGCTATCTTCGTCATCACTAAATGTAACCCAGTGACTGAAATCTTGCAGGTTGGGGTGATTTAAGTTTTCTGAAGTGTGTGCTGGAGAAGTGGCTGATGGTGCCTGTATGGAAAGAGGGAAGGAAGAATGCATGTCCAGGTCCAGAAGATTGCTGTTCTCTGGAAGGGAGCTGGTATCCAGTTGTTGTGGATGCTGGCCTGCTGGTGCAGGAGGGCCCTGGAGCTTCGCCATCAGTTCTGCAGCACTTGGTGCCAAGGGCTGAGTTGTGCTGTTTTCTGGGCCGGCAGAGGCTGTAGGACCCGAGCGAGCAGGGCCATGAGGCTGGGGGCAGGACCCAGGGTTGTTGTTGTTGGAGTTGAACAGTGACCCACTAAAAAGGGGGCTGTCACTGCTCTGGAGAACTTGGAGATGAAAAGCTGCAGGAGCCGACTTCTTTCTTCGTGGTGGCACCTTTGGAGCAAAGGGAGTGTTCTGGGGAGGCAGTACAATGGCCTCAGCCGTGCTTGCTGACGGGGGCTGCCTTTCAGTGCTCCCCCTGCTCTCCTGAGGCTTCCCAGCTTGTGTTCTGGGTTTAGGGACTGGAGTGATCTTGGTTGGACTAAGAATGGCTCCAGCTTCTAGATGGGGCTCTAGCAAGCCAAAAGGAGACTGCGCTGTCTGTTGGTCAAATTGCTCTTCTGGAGACATGGCCTGAGGAGGAAACGGAAGAAGAAATGTGAGAACAAAAAGGGTACCTTAAACTCTGAGTCACTACTGGTGCAAGTCTAATTGACGGCATTACTAAGAAAAGCTGACAGTCCTGGAAGAAAAAAAAGCATTACACAGAGGAGGCGTGACAGCCCAGTTCCCCACTGTACCTGCTGGGCTCTGGGCCCACGTATTGTGCCTTGCACCCACCTTTGTTTACAGAGAGCTAGTGGAGGACCAGGACCCTACAGCCTGTTCACTCACAGCTCTTTCTGACCATCTCCCTTTCACGTTAGGATTTTGCTCTGGGCCAAATTTACAGAGTTCTGAGGAATTATTTATTTGTTACAGCTCTCTGCTGACTAATATTATTTAAGCAAGATTGCATAGGAAGGCCTAAATTAATAGGCCCATGCCTTTAGGTGTAGCTTATTTGGATAGATAAGGTTGAAGGAGAATTAGCTTCAGCTAACCCCATAACTGCATTAAGGGCTCTGTCCTGTCTCACTGATGCTGGCAACTGAAGATAAAAATAACCTCTCAAAGTCCAGACTAGC
This sequence comes from Gymnorhina tibicen, assembly GCA_013399875.1. Classification (NCBI taxonomy): domain Eukaryota; kingdom Metazoa; phylum Chordata; class Aves; order Passeriformes; family Artamidae; genus Gymnorhina; species Gymnorhina tibicen. Next base: position 270,707 of record VXAZ01000937.1, read on the forward strand.
ATACATCCACCCTTTAAAAGTATATAAATAACAAGCTCAGCTCGGTCTAGGAGGGCAAGGACTGCTTCAGATTTCTCACATTCTGTGTGACTGAAAGAAAGCATTTAAATTCTTTATTATTCCTGCATAGTATTAAAAGATAATGTACAGGCTTTTTCATGCAGGCAAAAGATTCAGAATCTCGTGCTGGACATATCCCATGCCACTTCTTTCTAAATGCTGTTAAGTTGCCTGTGTTTGACTGTGGTAGAGGGGGATGGGGTAGAGGTTTTCAAGTACACAACTCCCATCTGACTTCCCTCATATGGAGGAAGGAGTGGAATTCCAGAGCAGAGTCAAACTGAAATAAATCTATTCCTGCAGAAGCTCTCACATAACTAACACCAAAATAGCAATCCCTCTCAGCACCTTTTAGGAGTGACCTGGGAATGGCGACAACATAAACAAAACAAACTGATCACTCCTTGGCATAGACTGTGCTGTCTGGGTTAGGTTTTTTGTTGAATCTCCTAAGTAAAGATGGCACAAAGTCCATTAGAGAGAAGGGGTGAATGCCTTTACCAAAGGAAGGTAAGGCAGGAGCCCTAACAATTTAGAAGAGAGCTTCCTTAGCAGAGATTCTGTCAAAGGAAGAATATAAAAGGTTGTATTTGTCTTTCTCTTGTACTTAAATTGCTTTACAAATTAGATAATCGTTTTAGCAGCTCTAGAGGTGAACCATTGTCTCCATCATAGAGACCTGACATAGATTAAAATCTGAACACCTACAGCTTTGTACTTTTGAGAACATGAACTCTGGAGTAGACTCCAGAATTCAAACTGAAAGGCTGATTCCCATTACAAGGTGTGCAAGAAAAGCAAGGAAGGACACAGGACACAGAACTGATGAAGAAGCTGCCTCAAATCATTACAGAGCAGACCACTCATGGTCAAAAGCAGGCACTGTGATATAGAACAAATGAGTCTTAAATCCTGACAAGGTTTAGACAAACCAGAAGAAAAAGTAAGGGAATGGACTGACAAATAGAAAAGCTGAATATGGCTCTCTTTCCAATCTTTCTTGCATTTTTATGCCTTAGTGACTGTAATACACAAAATCATTCCAGCAGCTGCTGACATGACAGGACTTCCTACAAACAACAACCAGCCCACCCCTCCATCATTCACTCTGTGTAATGGAAGCTGGATGCATTTTGCTGCAGCTCTCTTACATTTTCCACCTTGACTCCAGTCCTTTGCAGAGGCACTGGCTTCTTTGGAGTTGGAACTTTGGGTGGTGGACGATGAGGCACGGGCACTGCTCCTGCCTGCGACCCTTGAAATGATGCTGACTTTGTGATGCTGGGAAGAGCCTCAGGTTTGGAGGAAGTTTGGTTTCTGGTTGGAACAGGCTTTACTGCCTCTTCCTGTAGTCCTGAAAAGCAAAACCAAATATGGCATCTTGGGCTGATCAGAACATAGATTCAAGATAATTTCTTTCACAATCATGTTTCCCAAAATGCTCATGCCTATAGGGCCAACTCAGGCCAAGAAGGTAGGTTTTGGGAATAAACAGAGATTTGTGCAATCCTGTAACATCTGTAAGAGGCTTTTAGGGAAAAACTTTCCTGTCTGAAATAATTTCATGCCAAACCAGCAGTGCTGTGCCACCATTTGGTCAAGTAGAAAAAACACTGGCCGGGGATTCAGCACAAGGGACTGGAAGTGATGCTGACCAGACTAGTTTTCTTATCCACACCAAGTGAATGTGAATTTCAAAATCAATGGAGAGTAAATCTGATTTCAAAGTGAAATGAACAGCACTGAGGAACAAACATCAAGATGCCTTTATGATATTTCTAAATAAGTGGGATTATTCCAGACTGCATTCGTTCTACATATAAATGAAAAGGGATGGTTTTCTCCTAAACTGAGAGCCTTGCAAGCTCAGGTAGCCATTCTCATTCATACAGCATCAGCAGAAAGACTGCATGCAACCCTGGGGGGTACATTCACAGTACCTAAGCTAGTTTCGTGCTCCAACTTGCCCTTGCAAGAAGCTCTCTTCTCCAGGGACTACACAGAGAGCCTAAACACAGAGCAGCCTTTTAGCTTAGCTATTCAAGCTGAAGTAGTGCAAGCTTTTATCTAGGTTACAGCTATACTTGCTGTCCAAATGTGAACAGAATCCAGGTTATTTCTCCTAGAGCTGCATTTGCTCTGTAGTTCTGCTTGGAATAGTGAGCATTCAGTAAATAGAGCAGCAAATATCCTTTATGCAACTCTGAGCTAACACAGGCACCATCAGTTTAGTAAAATCCCATCTTTGTATTTTCATTTTTCCAACTAAATCTGGGCATAAATAACCCAAGGTGCTCCTAGTAGCAGGTTCTACAACAAAATATAAAATTTTAATCATCTTGAAAAAAGGTTAATATTACCAGAACTGACAGAGAACACCACGAAGAATTTTGCAAGAATGCGTTCAGGTGGAATTCTGAATAGGAATATGTGCATCTGGGCTATGATGAGATGAACACACCTACAGTTTTCTTTATTTAAAGATTTTTAGAAGTCAGTTAGAAAGCTGTGCTCACCTCCTTTGGCCTCCATAAGACATCTAATAGCTTCTTCTGCTTCCTCAGCTGTGGTGGTTTTGATCTGCTTGACGTTGTAAGGTTTGCTTATTCCAGTCCGGACTTTAGGCTTTAAAAAAATAGGAGAACGAGTAATCTTCAGGGAACTGATTTTTCTTGTACCCCTGTAATTTTACAGCTAAGCTCATACACCTGTAAAATTCTGTTCTTGCCAGTGGCTATTCAGTGATCTATAAATACTAAAGAAATGGTAGGGAATCTTTTGGCAAATTCTACATCTTTGCTGCCAGCTGACAGAAGGCCAATGCCTGAGTGCCACAGCCAGTCCCTCAGCCATCCCTTGTTCAATGCATTAGGGTCCTCATCCAGCAAGACAGCAGTGAGGAGGTGTTTCCACATTCTGGTCTTGATTTCCCCAGAGGACTAACAGCCTTGCTGGCAGCGCTCAAGACTTTTCCTGCATTCTGGGCACTAGCATGGCCCACCAAAACAGAGGTGAGAAAAGAATTAAACTGTATGATGATGGTCTTAAAAATTCAAGTTAGCATCTGTCAGAAAGCAGCACCAGAGCCCTGGTCTTGCACCATTCATTCTCTCTCTCCCTCTTTGGCCTTCCTAGTTCCCGGCAATTTATTAACATTTTCTACTGCCTAACAGGGCCTACAGTTTAGTATTACAGTACAAGAAGTTATCTTGGCATTTTCAGCTCAGACATGTGATGGACTTCCTTCCTTGTGTGACAGGTGCATCCTGTACATGATACTCAGTATGGATGGGAGGGGTCAGGACAACGCCAAGTGGCCATGGCTAAGCAGCAGGACTCACTGGCTGCTGAGGGGCTCCGGGAAGCAGCTTTGCCGTTGCCAGGATGGAGCAGGTGGAATGGCTTCCTGGAGAGAGGGAACCATCTGAGGGGGACTTTTTGCCTGATGTTGCAGCTGGAAGAAGAATAAAAAACGGCTTTTCACATTCAAGAGCTGGTACAACACCACCTTCCCAAAATCTTGAACTGTTTCAGGAGGCAGTTTTCTAGTTAGTCTTTCTTTCATTTAATTAATTAGATAACCTCAGCTGAGCATTAACATTGCATTCTAGGCACAGAAATACAGATACCAGTGTTGGCACTTCTGTGCAACAGACTCAAAAATGAATGGGAATAATCCTAAAGAACTCATCTTCTAGCAGGTGAGCATCACAGAACTTCTAATTTAAGTCTGGAAAATGTACACAAAAGAGAGACTTTGGAGCTGCAAGAAAAACATGATGTATAGCTTGTCTAATACAGGAGGCAAAGATGATTATGCTCATCTAGCAATCAGCATTCATCCAGAAGTAGCCATAAAAACAGGAGGAGCACAGCTCTGGATGACATCTCAGGTGGGCAGAGCTTAGGTAAAGAGCACCACTTCCCCTTTGTGCCTCACCGAAAATCATCATCCACTTTGCATTTCTTTCATAAACGCAAAAGCATGCAAGAATTGCTTGCAAAGAAGGAAAGGACAAAAACTATCCAGAAAAAGTATTTTGTCAAAGGTTTTTGAAATTCTGATTACATGTAATCCAGAAACCAAAAAACTGCAAGAAAACACCCAGTGACTTCAGAAGTCAGCAGGCATAAATACCAATATCTTTATTGCCACAAAGTGGCTGCTCAACTCACTAACCTGAGTGGTGAGCTACTATGAAACATATGGGCCATTCTATCCTTACAAAAGGCATTTTTTTTGTGGAGTATCTGTCATCCTAAAGACAACTTCTCCCATTACTAATGGCAGTAATGCTCAGGGTGAAACAGGCTGGGAAGCAAGTACAAGTACCTCAACAGCCTGACATTTCAGAACAAGATATTACTTCCTTTGTCTTCAGACATGGCAGGCAAAAACTGTTCAGCTGGGGCCAACACCACATTAAAGAAAGTAAAACTCACCAGGAGGGGGAGGTCTCTGTGGTGGCTGAAGCGGCCGAGGCCTGTTAGGAATGGACAGAGACCTGCTTGGAATCCGGCGGCTGCGCTCCCCACTCGCCTCCAGCTCCCGCTTCAGGTTGGCCAAGTCTGCATCATCTGGGGACGTTTTAGAAAGTGTCTGTATGAGATACGCACTGGTGAGGTGCACCAGATCTGAGAGGTCAGGAGAGAGGTGACTACGAGTGGCCTCAGCCAGGTCTGTCAGCAACACGACATGGCTCTGTTCACACTGTTTTGCTCACCCACAGTGTCTGCCTGCTCCCACCGCAGGAAACATCTACCCTTTGGTCAAATGCTTCTTTCTTTCTCTCTTTCCTTTTCCACCATTTATTAGCTGTTTGCACCAACACAAAGAATGCCTGCATCTGATTCCAGGGTTACTGGGCACCTTGTTAGATTCTGAGGTTTTCACAGCCAGACTTGGTGGCAACCTGCTCCCATTCAAACTGTCTTGGCTAGTCATGGTGAATTCCTTGCTTTCCATCCCAAACACAGGAATTCCATTTGAGGATTAGACACCTTCTCTTGCACAGGATAACTGTTTTTATACCAGAGAAAAATCTGTCTGAATGGCTCAATCATCACATCTCTGCTTTCCAGCAACATCTCCTAACAGGTACAGCTGCCTCAATCTGCTGGCTCTTGGCTGCACCTTACATTGCTAACTAGTTACTCAGTCTTTCATCCCATCTAAGCCTTTCTAACAGCTGGAGAGGGGAGAAGTATGGATTGCTTTATTCTCCCCCATCTGCTACAGATGGAGGACTTTCACTTCAGTCCTCTCACCCTGCCATGGCTGCCCAACTATGCAGCTCTTGTTCTTTAGGGCTCCAAGATTCACTGGGTTTAGTTTTGTCCCTATGGTTTGGAGAGATGGGGAAGGAATTATGTAGCAGCAGTCTCTTGTACTTGAGGCATTTGTAAACAAGTTCTTGTTTTTCAGAAAGCTGTGCTCTGCAGGGAATCGCGAGCTGCCTCACAGTTTCCTACTCCCACTCAGCAGCAGATGGCAGCCACAGAGACAGAGCCTGTGATCTGCCCAGCCCGCCCTCCCCACACTCTCTGCATTTTCACGACTTCTAAGCTGCAGATATGGGCTCGCCAGTAAGATCCAAGGAGTCATGCAGGCACCTGGAGGCATGGTTTGAAGTTCTGGCAGTAAAACTGAACACAACAAAAACCAGCCACCACCACTCAATTCCGTCCCTGAAAGGCTGCTGGCGGGGACATCAGTTTCCTGAGGCTGTGCCCTTCCCTGACCTCAGGAGCACACATACATACTATTGTGCCTGTCACTGTTTCCCATCTGTGTCTATTGCCAGTTACACAGCCATCATACCTTCAATTAGGAGTTACTCAGGCAGAATTGGAAGCCTGATGGAGGAATCTGAAATTGCAGACACTTTAAGATTAATTAAATATATCATATTTTTATGAGTTGTGTGAGATCATGACCCCACCGTGACCTCCTTCAAACTATACTCCATAACCTCTATTTACTTTGTGATATTTTTTGTGGAGAAGAGTTAGTGTGGGTGACAAGACTCACTGCAATTCTCTGTGATTTAATGAATCATCACACAGTAGGCCAGAGGTGCTTGGAGGCCAAGGCACCCTATAATACAAAGTGATTGACTTCACAGTATTTAATAATGACTGATTACTCCTTGACTCAGGGATAGGCTTCTGGGTCTGGCCACACTGAACCCAGCCTATGACTCAAGGTGGGCAAGAAAGCCATAAATCACTCTGTTTGGAAAATCTGTCTGTGTAAGTGTATGAATTTCATTTAATCTTTGTGAACTCTACTTCTGACTCAACCTTTGAAGGTATTAAAGTTTTCACTTTTATGTCAGAAGACAAAGCACTTCTGAGAGAGTGCAGAATGACAGCTACTGAATCACTTGCTGTCACAATGAGGTGTTTAATACATATCCCAGCCTGTCAATGCTTGGCCACTGAAGCATGTCCTGATCACATCCCATTGTAAGACCACGACTGGCTTGGCTAGTTCTTGCTGCAGTTTCTATCAGTTTTCTCTCCACAGCTTTATCTTCTTTTTGCTGAGTCACTTCACAATAATGTGCAAAAGAGCCAGGTAATCAAGAAAAAAGGTATCACATTTATGAAGAACCTAAAGAATGAATATATATATCTCTCTATATATTCTGTGAACCTTGACTCCTTCAGAAATAAATCAGATGGGGACAAAGGAGAAACTTCAGGTCTCTGAAGTAATTTGAACACAACCTCCCAGCTTACAGCTGACTGCTCTGCCACTGCTACTGCTGAAAGGACAGAGGTGAGTTCATCACTGAATCAACAAGATTCCTTTGGTTTGATTTTGCTTTGGCCCTCACCAATAAGAAAATAGCATGCAATTTTTTTGTTGTATGTTCTGGTGCCAAACAACATCAAATGAATAAAAAGACTTAATTTCTTCTGGCTAGAAAGGGAAAAAAAGCATTTTTCAGCCTTCCTGCTTTGCCCTGGCCTAGAGAAAAGGAGAATCTAAGTTTCACCATTTGTATTGCTGTTATGCCTGAGGACCTCAATTACAGTCACTAACTCAAGGAGAGTTGAGCATGAATAGGCACTACAGGGGAACCTAGAATGAAACTATAAATGAACAAGGAAATAACATACAACAGGAGAACAAACAACAAACCTTCAGGTTTTACCTTAAGGAAGGTGGATACTTTACCTTTATAGAGGCGGGGGGTTTGTCCAGATTTGTTTGAAAGAGCTACAGATGCACAGTGTCCAGAGCTCTCAGACATATCTTCTGCTGTGTCTGCTAGTAGGTGTTGACACAGAGCATCCTCTAAATAATCGTCTTCATCCTCTATATCACCTGGATTAATATATTAGATAACAAAGAACTAATGAGCAAATTCATTCTCTGTCTCTCTACACTACCAATTAATTAATCTATACTATCAGTTAATTTAATATATAGGCTGGGCAAGATTCTTGTGTAACCAACCCGTGTGTTTCATTACAGAGTGTCTCTATACAGACACCTGCACCATACACTGAATGTGCTAACATGTAACACTAAATTGACAGGATGATTTAAGTAACAGTTCTCTGCCCAGGCACAGTGTCAGGTCATGGCTTTAATTACAGTCCTCTTTTTAAGAAGTGTGGCTTCATTACAAATTAAGGTGCCACTGACACTCATACTGTACCTTCTCTGTGCAACCAAAGTCAGCAAAGCAATTTCTCACTACTTAGCTTAGAAACCTGTTGCTTACCTTCTGACTCATAATCCAAACTTGAGAAGTCAAAATTTTCTTCCAGAAGATGGGAGTTTGCCGTGGGGGACATGGGGACAACGCTGTCCCGTTTTCGAGCAATTTCCTCCTGAAGGCCCTTTAGCCAGTCCTTAGTCTTGGGCTGGATCTTCACTGTTCTGCCTCTAACCTAAGAAAGAATTGTTTCCCTTTGCCAAGCACCTTCACAAAATGAGAATACTTAAACAGAATAAGTGAGTGCTGCCAGCCTGTTGTACAACTGCTTCTGAAATTGATGCAACTAAAGCTTCACTTCAGAAGCTAAATGGAAAGAAAACACTCTTCTTACCCCCACAACCAAGTTTCCAGACTGTAACAATATTCTTGAAAGAAAATGAGCTTCACAGCTCAAAAGCACTGCTGCTGCATTTAGGAAAGACTGGAGAAATAGGGGAAACATGAAATATTTTCAAAATGACATTGTGATCGCAATATTGGCATGGGAGGATGCCATTTTTGAGTCAGCAGCTTTAAAACACACAAGAGTTTTGTACCTGCTGCCACCTGTAAGGAGACTCTGACCAGAAAATGTCATATATGATGGTTGATGTATAAGGAAGTTGTATTTTCAAACAGATTAGGACTTCAGCTGCTTATGTGTGTTGCTCTATGACATTTGGGGTGAAATGCAGACAAGCCAGCAGCTTTGACAGGAAAATCAGTTTGAAAAGTTCCCAGCCCAGATTCCTAGCACCTTCACATACTGTGTGCATACAATTGTGTTTCAGTCTGTGCTAGAAATTACATCAATTGCAGGAGTCAAAAGATGAAACTGCAAATATGAAAGAATAATGAGAGTTAAATCCATTACTTCTGTCTTAAGTTTACAGGGCAGCCCTACAAACAGTTTTTTCAGCGTAAATGAGGGGGTTGATGAATTGTAGAGTATGTGTGTGGGAAGGAAAAGCAGGGAATGGGAAGGTAAACGCCTACTGCTAATGCTGGATTTGGCATGGCAGCCAATGAATCATGTTGTTACAGCTTAGCAGAAGGAGCCTCTTTGATACAAAAAAGAGAAACAAAAAATCTCCAAAGCACAGTCATGAGGATGCTTTGGCAACAGTATAAAGTCACACATATTGTCAGGAGAACTGCTTCAAGTAGCCACAACCATGAACAAGTCCATGTGTTCTGCAGTGGTATCAGAGGCCAGATCCTAACCACTGCTTAGGAGCACCATGAAAAGTCACCTCATGCCATCCTGACACTAAAATACTGCATTAATAACCTCGCAGCTGTGAAAGTTAAGGACTTCATGAGCACTAACTTTCTTTGAAATAATGCTACTTGGTTTAGGTAGAAACTCAAGTACCTCATTCTAAGCAACCACTTTTGAGAAATTTGTTACAAAATTATTATTATAGATTTGAGAAAATCTTACTTTGGCACCATCTATATCCATAACATGAAGAGCTGACTTGCTGTCTGCAAATGTCACCAGCATTTGACCTCCACAGATCCTAGTGAAAAAAGGCAGAGGAGAAAAATCATTTTACTTCACCATTGAATAAAACCCTTTGAAGGCAAGCATGATAGAAAACTATCATATAGATCTATACACAGGATAGATATGTAGATACATTTGGGTTTAGTCGTATTTTTCTTCACAATTCTGATTTTTGAGAAGTAGGTGATCCATGAATCCCAGCTGGGCTCCTCTTCTCTCCAATCCTCCCTTGTGTGACCCCAGCACCCTGCCCTTTTTTGGACCACCCCTGGAACAGCAGGACAAATATCTAAAGTAGCTGTTGGCAGGATATCCAGTCCAGTATTTACACTCCCTCTGAACTAACTTCCATGGTTCTGCACCATCCTCCACCTCAGAGAACATGTGATGTTCCCAAAGACTAGTATTCCACCAAGATCTAAAGCAATTAAAAACAAAATAAACCAACTAAATGGAACTATCCACCAAAACATGTTCTTTTCTTGCTACTTTTTCTTCACAAGCAAGGTGTTGCTGCTGTTCCTGCAAGGCTGGAATCCTTTTGAATCCTCAGCTTATATCAGCTCTTCATAAAACTATACAACAGGTCATCAGCTTTCTCCATTAATAAATGAATCAAATAAACATAAACAAGTTTTTGGTAGTGTTTCCCAGAGGTCAGTTGTTAGGTCTCTGGCCTGTATTTCTCCAAACAGAAGTCTCACAGCTGTGCTGGAGCCCTGTAGAGAATCAATCAGAATGAAATTAAGCTGCTCTGCCAGAAGGTATCACACTCTCCCTCCCAAACCCAGTGGGTGATAGCTCTGCGGGACGCTGTGCTGTTAACAAACAAGCAGAATGACCCCCAACAGGAAGGAGAGCCAGCCAGGAAATCCTGCTGAGTGTGAAAGAGTGGTGGAAGAGAGCAGACCTCCCCAGAGGAGGTGAAGCAGGGTCTGAGGATCCACCAGAAGCAGCAATGCTTGGAAGTGAGGCCTGAATCTAAAGATGATGATTTACATCAAAGTCTCTGCTTTACGGTGTTGTATTGAATAAATGCATTGTATTATAATGTATTGAATAAATGTATTGAATAAAATTCTTTTCCACTCAGTTAAGAGAGCTGCTATATTATTTCTTCAAAAGGTTGTCGAGAGGTATAAGATATTCAAAACACTTGCATTCAATTTCTAATGAAGAACTGAACACGCAGTAAAGGAATTCTACATACTACCTTCCGATACAAAGTTAACTCTGTCAGGACAAAAGGGATCTTCTAGTCTGTGCTTTTTAATAGATGCCATGCCATTTCAGATCCCAAACTCACCTGACCAGAACAACAGTGCCATAATCCTCAAACATCTGCATAAGCTCTGTACGCAAGTCTTCGGGAAATTCATTTTTCTCTTCAGGTGTTGGCGATAACAGATTTACCACTACTGTGGCATCCAGTGGTCCCTGGAAAGATGACACTTCCCGGAAAACACTGTCACGGGCAGCTTCATTAACTTCCTGAACTTCCACTTCTACAATAGCTAACACTGGCCTACAGGAAACAAAGGAAAAATGCTTATTTAAAAATAAGAAATGCTTACATAAAATTAAAACCTATATCAAGAAGGAGGAAAGCTTCATTTTTTCTGCAGTGGTCAAGATCACGCCTTGAGTTCTATTAATTATATTTCCCAGTCCTGCACTAGCTGAATGTAAGAGTGAAGACACACCATAAGGGAATTGAAATAACAATTGCACACAGCACTTATGGCAAACCTACAGACCAAAAATATCAGGATACTTCACTCATATCAAATAGCTGTGGCCCCAAACATCTATAAATCAGGATGGAAATATATTATTTTCTGTTAGACAAGGCCACATTTCTTCTTCCAAAAACTAAGGACACGGTATTCTAGGTGTATAACATCGTCATGTAGCAAATACATGCCAATCCATTACAGTATAAGCAGCCAACACTGCAAACTTGCTTCTTGAGCCACTTCTTAGAAATTACTTCTCTGGTGTTAGATCTGAATAAAATTGAGTGAGCTGTCTGAAAGAGCAGAACTTGTCTCATCTCAGTGGATGCAATCCACATTCTCAGATTTCCACCTGCACGTACACACAGAGCAGGGACTGGGATGGCTGCTCTTACAACTGTGTCAAAATTGCTGCCTTATACTTGCAATAGACCTGGCTCTTGAATACGCATTACCAGAACATATGAAAGCAACAACAGCAGGGCTAGAAAGGGATAATAAAGGGGAAAAATGTATAGGAAGCATTAACTATTTCCATAAGCATTGTGAATCATAATGCATTTCCATATGTCACAAAGATACAGCTATGCCCTTTTTCTAGCACAAACCTTGGGAAAGCAAACCTGCTGACTGTAATTAAAAAGCAGCTTTTGGAGTCAAGTTTGCTGAAATAGAAAACCATGTATAACAGCCATGTTTCACAGATTGCATCCTCAGGGTCCTATATAATGAGAGCAGCAGCTCTGCTGTGCTTTGCAGAACACAGCAATGTCAGAGCCTTGACACAGAGAAATTGATTGCAAGAGGCATGTTCTTCCATTGCTAGAGGAATACGGAACAGTCCTGGCATGCAAGAGCACCACCAGAAGCACAGAGGCAGCTACTGGGGGACACTGAGTGCTGCTAGGAGGAGCAATATTGCAGGTTTTGCACAAGACATGCGAGGGGTGAGACAAAGATTCTGAATGTAAGGGACCTTTCAAAGTGTATATATTACAGAATTTGTTTCTCAGAAGTGAAGCAGAGAACAAGTTTACCAAAGAAAGGTCATTCCTATCCCTAAAGAGAAGTTAATTATATAGACCAACCAGAAGCACTGGTCTTTGATTTTTCCACCTTCTCCCATCTCCATTTTTAAAGGGGGCACAGAAGCCCCACTACTGAGTACTGTGAAGAGGCCAAACTTGTCCCTGTGTGGCCTGGCTTACACCTCTTCAGGCCACACAGTCCCAACCTCCTCCTCTCCCACAGCAAGCTGAGTGGAAATCCATCAGAGCAGCTTCCTTAGGTATTAGAGCTTTTCCAAACCTGTTTTCTACACCTGTACAACTTATCCAACCCTTGCTGAGATCACTGTGCAGGAAAATAAATACATGACTGTAGATACTTGCCACCCTGGTATAAAACCCACCATGAGAGGAAAAAACCCATCAAGCAGATACTGAACACAGAACAAGGGTGTAATTCCTGTTATAATCAGACTTGGTCCCTCACTCTGAAGGTGTAATTCAGCATGACACATTTTAACCTGGCAATCCTCTCTCTGATTGTTTATTTACCTGTGATCAGATGCTTGCAGCTCTGCTCTCCCATAGTACATCAAGGCTCCAGGGGTCCAACTGTGCCTGACTTTAGTATCAGCACTCAGATCACTGTCCAGAAGATTGATCTCTCCAGCTATGCAGCACAAAACATGATTTAAAACTCAGTCAAAGCTAGTTTTACTAACAGTTAAACACCATTTCATTAGAATGCTCTTCACAGACCCTAGCAGTGGGAGGTGGGGTTTTTTTGTTCTTCTATATAAATCATTCAAAGAAGAGCTTGTATCCTACAAGATTTACAAGTTAGGGACCAGAAAGAAAAAAGAGAGAAAGGATTGGAAGTGCAACTGAGACAGCTGATCAGTAGAGTAAGACACCTGCAAAATGGCTGACCTGAATGTTACCCAATTAACTATCTGTACAACCTGGGTTGATAGAGTCATATTAGTATTTTACCGCCTACCTCGACAGTGAGCATAAAAACAGACACTGTACTTGGAAATTATTTTGCAAATCTGAATATTAGACAGGGTTTGGAGAAATAATACACAAGAGATAGGAGAAACCAAACCCATGCAAATCCAACGTCCAAATAATTCCATTGCAACCCATTAAGGTGAAAGAAAGTGCTCCAGACATTATGCTAGAGTGAGGTACTCTATTGCTGTTAGTAACAAGGAAGTTTTTAGGTCACTGTTTGAATAAATGGATAACTCTGTCCCTCTTTTCTGTGAAGCTGAAAATGAATTAATACGGAATGTGGTGTTTCTTCCTAAACACTCACACTGAGGCTACACTTTCTTCTTGTAAAGCGAGTAGTTGTTCAGCCTATAACAGCAAAAAGAAGCAACACAATTAGGGCTGAGAGGCAGAAGAGCCTTGCCACCAGCAGTAAAGGAGAGGAACTCTGGCAGCAAACTAAGACAGCTTTGCAGGGCTGGGAATGCACCAGTCAGTTATGAACCCATGTGAACCAGCTGTGGGAGGCCTAGAAGCTCCAAAGGAAGGGACCCGCCTTGATTCTTGCAGTTAGGACTTGACTCTCAGCTAGTTATGTCCTGTGTGCTATGTGTACTCCAACTACTAAAGTTGCTCAGGGACAAACTTTGACATGCAAAACGAGGAATATGCACTGGAAATGCTGAAGGGTGTTCTTTCTCCTAAAATGAAAACAATCAGCACAAGAGGGCTGTTTTAACTTCCCTATTATGTCTCATACAGCTTTTCTTTCCTGGACTGCATCTCTATCAATGCTTTAAGCTCCTCATTTTAATTTGTTTTTCATTCCTTAAATAAGAGTGAATAACTGTATCATGATGACATGTACCCTCTGATCACCCTAGTTTTGCTTTGTAGTTTTTACACTTAACATGGTAATGGTATGACTTAGATTCCAAGCAGAAGTTTCCAGGCATGTGAAAAACCCCATCTGCAGGCACAGGCCAAATTAATTCTCCAGCAATTACACTTTTAATATGAATTTATTCAAATTTTAGAAACATTGGAGTATAGATGTTCCTGCAGACTGACAGAATGATTATGAAAACTATCCCTGGATATGCAAAGAAATACTTTTTATTTCTTAACTGTAACTTTTGAATAACAAGTGAAAACGGCCTTTCTGTTGTGCTGGCCACTCATGAACTCAAAGTACTTTAGAAGCACTAATTACTGAAACCTTCCCCCAGTTCTATAAACTAGCAGAAATATTCCTAAGAATTGTTGATACAGAAGGAATTACAGAAAACTGCTTATACATCTACTGAGAACAGCCATTTTAGCAATCTAGCCATTATAACACAGGAGCTTTATGTGGACTAATGATTCTGTTCAAAAACAACAGAATTATTTCTGTATTACTACAGCTGGACTGTTTTCAGTTCCTCAGTGCGCTCCCAGCACCTTTTTGATCTGTAGCGTGAAGCCTTTGTTCACACACTCAACAAAGGTCCTTCTCTATCTCTGAAACTTAATCCAGTGAAGCTAAAAGAACATCTGCTTGAGTAAAGCACCATTCACTAGATTAAATCCCCTCAAGCGGGTTCTAGATGAATTCTAAAACAACTTTCGGATAAAGAAGGATCCTACACACCTGTTTTTTCAAAGGGCAGTTTCTTTCTCCACCAAAGCACTCTGTCAGTCCACGCTGGGGTTCTGCACTTATCACTTGTATCATAAGCCTCTGAGCCAACGTCGTATTTATATGTTGGTCCAAAATTAATAGTCCCTTCATGGAAATCTTTAAAAATCTATTAAAATAAAGAACATCTCTTTAAGTTACAGATGATGAAGGTGCCACTGCGACGTCAACTTCCTCGCAAACAACGCTCTGATTTTTAAACCAATTGCTGCAAACAAGGGTCTGAAAACGCAACTTCTTCACTCTCTCAAGGAACAAGACCCAGCCAACACTTATGCAAGAAACCAGCACTTATTCAAGAAAGACCCAGCACTCAAGAAAATGAGACACACTGCCTTACTTTTCCACTGGATTTTTGCTGCTGTAGTTGGTCAAATTCCAAAAGTCTCTTCCAATCTTGACGTTTGAGAAAATAAAAGACTTCTTCATATGTTAGATCAATGCGATAGTTAAAATCACCACACCAGAAGACATAGTCGTGGGAGAACATGTTCTGCCCCTAGTTTTGAGGTACAGAATACCGTTAATGTTAAATCATGTTCATGAAAACACCTTTAAAATGCACTGAAATGTAGCATGCAGCCTCTCTGAATTACTAAATACGGGACCTACTTGTCACAATTTATTTGTCAAAATTCATTTTGTGCTAAAATAGAATGGTTCCTTCACTGTCTTTGGCACACCACTGAGCTGAATTTTGTAAACAAGAGTGTCAGAGTCTGACCCCTCCTTCCTGAAGGTAGGTCTAAGCTGGAACACAGCCTTATATTCACAATTTGTCTGTCATGAATATTCAAAATACATGTTTGTTCCCCTAACACATTTCACATGCATCTATTTACATATTCTAAATATAACACAAAATGTGCTTCTGGTACCAAGGCAAATTTAGCAACGAAGCTCCTGAGTAAAACAAGCTCCAAATTTGATCTTATGTGCACATCACAGTTTTGTAAAGGTATTGAAATCAAACATCAATGAAAATTCACTCCAGTTCCAAATTTAGCATCCTATCCTCTAACCAGTCTTTTTTTTTTTTTTTCTTTTCCCAGTTCAGCTACAAACCTCTAAACCCGAGAGATTTGTAAGGGAAACGTTCCAGACTGTGGCTGTCACAGCACTAGAGGGCACTCTTTATATGCATTATACACAGCAAGGTACCTTTAGCTGTTTTAAGTGTAAAGGACATCAAATAGTTAACGAGGTATTAGGAAGAAAAACTACCATAAGCACAACTTTATGGTCATTTGGAACAGATCTTCTACGCAGGATGTCCATTCTGTCAGTATTAGCTCCTACATAAAACAACTGATTGATACGCTGCACGTGCCAAACCTCTAAACCTTACAAACAACAGGAAGGTAAAATTTTACGCTTTGCAGGCTAAATGCCATTTTTTGCTGACTAACCAGAATACACAAAGCGGCCCAGTACCTTCCTGGCTTAGGACCTGTCCAGAGAGGTCCAAGAAAGAAAGTATTGTGAAAATTAAAGCAATCAATATTAAGGAAAGCAAAGGAGCCCTGCTACTGAATCCCATGGGTTATCTACTGGCCTGAGGAGACAAGTTGGAATTAAAACACTAGGGTGACTGATTTAACACAATTTAGGGGAAAAGTTATTCATCCAGACCAGTGGTGCCTACTTGGCACGCTCTGAGAGAAGCCAGCAGTTCCTTGAGAGTGACACATTCACAAGGACAAAACAAAGGGAACAGAGGGTACCATGTCAGTGACCAAGAACTGATCTATCATACCTGACCAGAAGCAGCCAAGGCACTGCTGCACTGAATGGCATGGATGGTCTTCCAAGAATTTTCACTAACTAGAGCCAGCAAGAGCTATCAATATCATGCTCTCCAGCTCTAACACCAGTCACCTAGAGCTTATCCATGGAGCCTTACAGACTTGTCAGTTAAGTTGCAGCTCTGAAAGATCAGTAGCTGCACAAAGCCAAGGACTTTTCAAGAACTGGAGCAACTCCATTTTTTTAAAAGAGTAGTACTTTTGTAAAGCAAGTGCTATATTGGGTGGTATCTAGTCTTCTGTGAAATATGCTTCCGTATTTTATTTATTTATTTATTTACTAACTATATATTTTTTTATTTTACATTTTCTTTTATGACACTGACATGCCTTCTTTGATGACCTGTCATCGAAGACAGCCTGTGACCAGCTTTCATGATGTAAAGATATTACCTTTATCTACAATGGTTTTAGCATACATACGTCTACACTTACCATTGGGAAGCTGAGTTTCTGTGTGATTTCTTTATAATCTTCATTCCTCTCTTTCACCTGAGTCTGCCCAGCAGTCAAGTGACTGCATATAAAGCAGAAACTGGTACTATAGAACTGAAAACGAATGCTCACTGCCCCTTTATTTCCAGCTTTTCCTCCCATTCCTGTCTTCACGGTGTCTATTGCTACATCCCTGCATTAAAAAAAAAAAAAAAAAAGAAAGAGAACAGAGTAAAGGGCTTCAGGGACAAACATTCAATTAACTTTGACTGCAGCATAAAGGGAAAAGCCAGTTTACAATGCCATGTCTTCTCCCCTCTAGAAAGCTTGCTGCTTTTAGGCACATCTTTTAGTTTCTTGATGTTCATGTATTTATGTTTCAAATTAAGTGTAATACAATAGTACAGAAATAAAACTATTTGAAAATATTTTTCTCCTTTTCTTGTCTCTTCCAAACAGACCAGCAAGATCTGATTTCTGAAATCCTGAGAGTTTCTGTAGAATATACTTTTCAAGTTTACCTCTACCATGAGCCTTAAAATATTGACGATAACTACATTTACTATTATGTTTCCTTTTACTTTTGAACATATGGGAATCAGCTCTTCAGACAGTTAACAATTTACTGTTCATATGTGTTGAAACCCAACTTCACAGTTCATGATGGATTTTCCATTTAATTAAAGAGCAACAGATCATAACCCATAATTCATTAAATCAGATGTGATAAAATCAGCGATTATTGGATACAACTATTTATATGTAACTCCTCAAATGAGTTCTGTACTGATGACAAACTGCTTAAGGTCTCCACGTTGTTAATTACTTAGTATTTCAGTGTGATGATTAGCACACAGTTCACTACAGAAATACAACCTGATAAAGCAGACCACCTGCTCTCAGGGTAATTTCTCCCAAATAGCCAGGCTACTCCAAGAACAAGGCATGGCTGTCTGATCAGGTAAGTAAATGATGAGATCATTGTTGTAGCCAACCCCAGCACCATGCATGTCTTTCCCAGTGAGAAAATTTTACTTTCCAGAGAAGAAGTCAAACAGATCTGACTAGTATATTATTGATTTTAAGAAGTGATGTGCAGAAAACTGCTAAATCTTATTTGTGATACTCTCAGAAATTAGTGATCTAAATGATGCAAGATGTTACAGGTCCCCTTTCCCCACCCCCTTCATTTTCTTCTCTCTTCCTCCCCCATCTTTTGTACCTTTTTTCTCCCTCTAATTTCCTGTCATTTCCTGACAGTAGGACACCACCAGAAGACACCCTCAGGGAGGCAATGGAGGAATATCAAAGTTTTCTATGAAACAATGGGTTTTAAGCACTCCTACAGAAGCACATGTTCAGTCTATTCAATCTAAAGAGTTCTCCCTTTCTGCTGCCTGCCTACCCATCTCCTGACTGGTATTCAGCTGATTTGCATTCATGGCAAAGGTTATGTTGAGATAACCCAGTGTAAATTCAACTCCTTGTATTTCATCAATCCTTTCACTGCTGTATAAACCAGCTATTGTCTCATATTATTTCTCTATTCTCTATCTTCTGTTTAAATCTCTTCAATCTCTGTAAGCACAGAAGCCTTTTTTTGCACTTCTGATAATTTTTCCTTTCTTTAGAAATTCTAGACATAGGAAAAAATATGCAAGCATACAGGTTAGGTTTGATTATGCTCACGTAACACAAAGCAGCACATTTGCCTTAAATGATGAAACTTGGTCACTAAAATCAAACTCTCTTGAGTTTCAAATGGCTACATCCAATTTCTGGCAGTTTGACAACTGCAACAGAGCCACTGTGCTGCTCTGCTTCTGATTTCCATTTAAACCATGCATTTCCTACTGGATTACTCAAATTTTTTGTAAGCCAGGTGAAAAGTCAAAAACTGAGAGGAACATTTCTCCTCCAGACTGCTTCATAGCAGCAAAAAAAGTAATTCTTTAAAGTAATTTTGAAGAAAGGTTACTGGAAAGCAGCAATGCAAGACCATCAGAGTTACCTGGATTGCATTGCTCTGCCTGGCCTACAGCACTTGATGTTGCACAAGCTCTGTTCTGATGTTTTCAGTAGATGTGAGACCACAGGGAAGAAAGAGGCAGCTTTTGATATTTTAGTCACAAAATCCAGTGGCCAATCAGTGCCCCAATATGGGGTAGAGAGGAGTGTTTGGATCGCTGGGGGCTTTAAGGTCAGACAGATGCCCAAACATAGTTTTTAATAATTATTCATTTCCTAAACATTTACACTTAGCCTGCATAGTTCTTTCACACTTAGCCTGCCTTCTTGCCCACAGCAAAAGCATTTTGGTGCAAGTATCTCCGTGGGTTGGTAATCTTCTAGGAGGAGTTTGGTCACTCCCCAGGGACGGCTGAGCTGGTAAGCTGAGGATACACAGCTCTGCACCCTCCTGACTAGGCACACAGTTCTGGTTCTCATGACATCTGGGAGAGACAAACACTTCATAGGTTCTCTTACCTCTCAATTCTATAAAATGTCAAAGGGCAAAATTAGGTCTCTTTCCCCCGTCTGCCTTTCCACCTTTTCCACCATTCTTTTCAGGTCTAGAACTACCCCTGTTTCCATAAGGAAACAGTATGGACAGGGCTAGAAGGTAAAACCTGCCCTTCAGGCAGAGGCAGGCCTTCATTCATTGCATCAAATACTCTTGGGCTTACTAGCCCAGGTCATTCCTCTTCCAGAAAGACAGCACCCAAACAAGGTGCTCCACCCTGACTGCCCACCTGGAGCATGCCTGGCTTTTCAGCTAACTGGAGGAAGACACTGAGGCTGCCTGGCCTTTGTACTACCCAGGGAGATGGACTCCAGCCTACTGCTGCCTGGAAGCATGCCTCTACCATGCTGAGCAGAGACCAGAATCCAGGTTTGCATGACTCCCACCAAGAGGAGCAATCACTCCCACTCTCTCTGACCATACTCCAACACCAGATGCTACTGAAGACACAGGCTGGGTTTTGGGGGTATTTTTTTTGGTTGGTTTGGGGTTTTTTGTTGTTGTTAGGTTAGTTTTATTTTGGGGTGGGTTTTTTGTTTTGTTTTTGGTTTGGCGGGTTTTTTTGGGTGGTTTTTTTTGTTTGGTTTTGGTTTTTTTTACCTGATGAAGGGGACATGATATGGTCGTACAAAGATGAAAAGACAAACACCAACAAGCTGTGCTGATGTCAGCTGAATGTAGCGATGAGTCCTGGAAATAGCTTTTTGAAGCTGCTCTCCCCACATTTTTCTATTCGTTGTACTGGAACAAACATAAAATCATTTAATGGAATCAAAACAAACCACATACAGTCAATAAAATGAACAGATTAACTGTGCCTTAGGTTTACAGACATCCCATTAGGCTGTAGGACTTGAAGTGCTGTAGAATGCATGGCAGAGACCAATAATACCTCCTCGTAAGCCAGCCCAGAGCTAGCAGGGTCAGTGAGCCCAGGCACAGCACACAAATAGAGTTATCCCGCTTCTGCATGTGAGAGAGATTTTGCCTACTATGCTTAGAAAGATCCACACTCACATGACATTTGATACACCCATTCACTGGGGATAACTGGAAGCTGATTATAGCAATCATAACCTTAAAAACAAATTTCCATATCAATCTCATGACTTGTAAGATTTCTTATGCTCACAGTGAAGACATCTTCTCTGGATTTTCTGACTGGAAGGTGACTGGCTACTTACAGCTGTTGGCTGTTCTTAGCTAAGCTTTGTGAATGGGTGCATATACCTTCACTTCAGTGGATTTAGCTTTTTCTTTTCTCCAAAGTCAACATATCCATGCAGATATACCACCAGCCCAGCAGCCATGCTAAGCACTGCTGTAACTTGTCATTCCCAAAACAGACAACCAACTGACCAGCCTGATGAATCACATTTGGAAACAATCTTCAGAGTTCCACTCCCATTCAGATTCACAAGGACCAATAAACACAACAGCCTACTGCACATGCTGATATGCCAACCTCAGGCTTTGCATGCAAACTTCTTCTCTAGCCATAATTTTCACAAATACAATTAGCCACAGAGACTTTTTTAGACAATTTTAGAATTCCCACATGAATGCCAATTAGGTTTGTAGCAGTCATTGAGCGCATTTTTCCAACATCGGACAGGGCTTTAAGGACAAGTGTTAAATCAATCTCAATCATCAGAATTCTTCTCTGCCAACATAAAGACTTAAGAGACTTAGCAAACACAGTGTATGCTACTGTACAAAAGTTCACAGAGAAGAGCACTTTCAACACTGTCCCAGTGACATTTGTTAATGGGAAACATATTTCCAGCTATGGCTGCAAGCAACAGACTTGGAAGGGAGTATTCAATACAAGTGGCCATAAAAATGAATATGGCCAGCTCCTTTGGGGAAAATTATGTTATTTTTGCTGGGGTTTTGTTTGGTTGGTTGGTTTGGTTTGTTTACAGTTGTGGGGGTTTTTTTGGTTGGTTGGTTTTTTAGGATGTTTTTTAGATCGGTTGGTTAGGGGGTTTTGTTGTTGGTTTTGTTTGGGTTTTTTTTACGTACCTGGCATTCACAATATTCCCTGCACTTAACTCAACCATCTCTTCAAATCCCACTGCAAATATGTCAGGAGGGCAGTTATCATCATCTGTTGGCAGGAAGGAGAAGTCATACCAGAATTACTATTTTGTTGTTTCTCCTAACGATTTGTATTCTAATTTCTGACAGAGATCCTTCCTGTAGTTCTATCTTGTGTATCCCCTGCCAAGCTATACATATTCATAACTCCTTTAATCTAATCTCATAAAACATCCCCTGCAGTTCCTCTGAAATTTTTTCCTGCTTTTCTCCCACCAGTTGGTCTCCATCTCTCTTGCAGGAAGCAGTTCAGGACAGAACATTATATTGTAGCAGTGTTAAGATCTCTCTCCCCCACCCTACTCATCACTAAAGCCACAACATCTCACTACTCACCATCTTTTATCCAACATGCTCTTTCTTTCTGACACAGATTCCTACATAACTGAACTTAATTGGCCACACACCAGTATGTCACCTCCATCTCAATGCCTTTAGTAAATTTATCTCATAGTTTAAGGATGCCTTTGAAGTTTCTTCTTGCCTTCTTTCTTCCAAGTCCTTCTTAGATCACCTGTATTTAAGGTTAGGTCACCCTAGAGCACAGTGACACCCCCCCCCTCCACTTCCCCGGCTCTGTGGACATTACTCTGAGAAATCACCGAAGATCAGATGCTCTCATATAATAGTGTGAAGCAAATCTGTTGACCCATTAGGTCTGTCCATTGCCTAAAGAGTTTTTTTTTTTTTTTTTAAAGTGTTATATGACCATGGTGACAGTAACTTAATTCAGCATGAAGATCTAAATATAGACAAGCATAGGAGCCTAAATCAGATCTGACTCAGAAAACACAAATGAAGAGTAAAATGTGCAGCAACTCGCTGCAGACGCAAGGGTGAAACTAGCACGACAGCTAGCCTCCTTTACTGGCTTACCCAGACAGGCACTGTCACATGTATTTCCCATTAATAATTTTGGACATCTGTCTTTGAGCACTTGCCCATTTGCATAGGCACTGCACTGACATTAACCTGGATACAGACATTTGCAGGGTCACTCCCTAGCCCTGCCCATTCACACAACTCAACTCTCTTCCAGAAGCTGCTCAGACCTACCCTGTCATGGCTGCCTGTACCACGCAGCGCTGCTCCTCTGGTTCTCTCAGGGGAAGGCCTGGCAAGGCTAACGCATGACAGGCTCTCAGCAGGTTTTGGTATCACGGGCATAGTCGTGTTCTAACACTTCTGAAGTGTTTCTGAAACAGACCTGACTGGACTAATCACTTACCTAGGCTGCTCAGAATACAGTGGTCTGCACCTAATCACGTACCACTCGGGAACTAAGGGTTCAAATTAGACAGCTTCTATAAGGGAGCCAAGGATTTGAGGAATGTATTCCTGAGCTACAAGGTTAGGTACAGGACTATCCCTGTGATGCCTGCAGGAAACTAAATGTTCCACTGCAACATCAAAAGCACAGGTTTTGCCGTAGTTTTGCAACCACTCAATTTTTAAATGACAGAATGTTCACTTTTCATTTACCTTAGTAAAAAAATTTGTAAATTAATCACAATACCCGACTTTGTGCCATAAATAAGAAATTCAGCAGCCAATTTCATCAAGCCACAAACATAAGAGTTTTCTATACTGCTAAAGAAAGGAAGTATTGCCTTCAAAAAAGTAAATCTTTTTTTCTGAAGGCTTTGATAGTAATATTTCCAGTCAAGCCCATAGTCCAGATTGTACAGATATGTTTAGTTCCAGATGAGAGACCAAGGAGATGTTCTGATGGCACCTAAGCACATAGCTTCCACTCACGATAAAGAGCAAAGAACAGAGATATGGAAGAAGAAAATGACATACAGAGTGCAGAATAGGCAGATACATCCCATGATGGCATGAAAGAGGGCTCTGAATTCTGACCTGCTGAAGGTTTGAAACAGTCACGTGGACTGTTTCAAAGTGTTCAGAGCACTCTGACTATCAGGAGCTCTTCACACACCATTTCACTTCTGCCTGCAGGGAGGCAGCAAAAGCATGGAGGAGCTGCATACACCCCTAAGAACTGTCAGAAAACACGCTCCAAAATGCACTGCCTTTGAAAGTCTGGTCAAATCTTGTGTCCTGACTCTCTGCCTCTAGAGATGCCAGCAAATACTGCTTACGCATTTGAACTGTGAAGTCTTACCTTGAAATTCTGAAACCCCTGAGAGCTTGGGAGAATCCAGCAGCCAGTCTGTCAGCTCACTGGTACCAAGGATGTTGCTTCGAAACTGCTTTCCCCCATTCACATTCCAGGTCCCCGTAGCAACACGAACACGCTTGGAGCTCGTGAATTCAAACTGACGCTCTGACATGGCCTTCAAAATACTTGGAGTTACTGGCAGAAGAGGGGAGAGAGAAAGATGGTGTGTAAAAGAAGAATGTACTGTAAAAGGAAAGAAACAATCCAGACAGCAGCAGCACAGTCACTGTGAAATAATGACATTACCCTAGCAGGAACAATACAAAAGGTAGGGAATACCTCCTATGGCAATGGCAATAGCTACAAGATAACTGGGGTTGATGTCAGCAATTTCTCTTCCAGAAACCAGGTGCCCTTTAAAAGCTTGGGAAGGGCTGGTCACTCACTTTCAGCTTACATTTTTCTGCACTTCTTCAAGTAATAAGTAAAAAATTATTTTATCTCCCACAATCTTTTCAGTTTAGTCTACAGCACTGTCACGGTTTAAACCCATCAGGCAACCAGGGCTTAGTAGTGCTTATCCCAGCCACTCACTCACGCACTCCCTGCCCCCGCAGCGAAATGCAGGAGAGAATTGCAAGAGTAAAAGTGAGAAAACTCATGGATTGAGATAAAGACAGTTTAATGGGACAGAAAAGGGGAACAAAAAAAAGATAATAGAATTAGAATATACAAAAAAATGTGGCACAATATAAATTCTCACTGCTTCCCAACCAATGCCCAGCCAGCTCCAAAGCAGCAGCCCCCAGTCAGCTTTTCTCCCCCAGTTTATATACCAAGCTTGGCATCATATAGTATGGAACATTCCTTTGGCCATTTGGAGTCAGCTGTCCTGTCTGTGTCCCTTCCCAGCTTCTCGTAGCCCTCCAGCATTCTGAATGGGAGAGCATGAGAAGCTGAAAAGTCCTTGACTTAGCATAAACACTATATAGCAATAACTAAAACCATCAGTGTGTTACCAACCTGCTGTGGTTTAAACCCACCTGGCAACTAAGTACAACACACAATCACTCGCTCTCTCATTAGTTTCATATATAATCCAAGACACAACGGCATACAAGACACTAAGAAGCCAATGAACTCTATTCCTGAAACCAGGACAAGCAATCAAGCATGTCACAAGTTACAACTTAAACTGAAGCCCTGAGAAGTTTAGAATGTGGAAGGAAAGACGGAGAGCAGCACGGAGTCTCACATCAGTACAAATCTAGCACTGCCATGGCTCTCTAGACGGGTCAGAACTTTTCACAGGAAACTGCTGTATTCACGTACTTTGCTGAGAATAGAAAATTAGTGGTGTGCTTTTGCTTTCCAATCAAATGAAGCAGAGTTAATCTTTAACTACCCGAGTTGCACTGGCCGTCAGGCATAGAGAAGTTATCTATATTCTCCTTGTGATCCGCATCAGGGAACAAGCCCAGGATTGAAATGGTGCTGAATGATTCTCTGGAGTAAACTGAGCACCCAATACTGCTTGTAGGTGAAATTATCCTATATTTTGCACGTAAATATCTTCTCAGAGAGAGGTGAGTTTATTCTAGATGGGTGGAAAAAAATCTATATTGTGGACTATTAGGGCCTGGAATAAAACAGGAAATGAACTAAAATAACAGAGATGTGCCTTTAAAGATCCAACCAGCTAAAAGCATGTGCAAACAGCAAGGACACAAATAAAGAGATAAAAAGACTAAGCTCAAGAGACTTCCTCAAGACAAACTCAGACAGGACCAGACTGGGAATATAGCCCTAAAATCCTTCCCTCTGGTCCAACTCTAAGCTGTCAGAGAATACCACTATCAAAGAGCAGAAAAACACACTCAAAAGTTCAAACCAAAATATGAGAAATAAGCACAGTGGAATTAAAACACATGGAGTTGTGCTATGGTCATTTGAAAGTAGAGCTTTAAACAACAGATCTGTGCAAAAGCAGCTTATCTACTGGTTTTTTTCAAAAGGGTACAACTGCTTATATCTGACAGCTAAAAGCAGATACAAAAGAAAAGCAAAGGGTTTACACTGGCTTTACCCAGCAGTGCAGTCTGGTCCATGAGCATCTTGCCTTTGTCTGCATACTCCTCACGGAAGAAGTCACCCATGAGCAGCAACTCGATGGCTTCCTGCTTTACTGTATCATAGAAATTTGACTGGATGGTACGAGACACAGAGCGGGCACCATCCTTGAGCTTCCCAACCTACATCAGACAGGAATTATGAGTGCAAGTGACACTAAATAGCTCATCTTTCTTTACTTGTAAATAAACAGTTTTGCCATTTTTCTTTACCTTGTTCTTCCCCTCAAGGGCACGACTGCCACTAAATACTCTGCTCAGATTTTGACCATTGAGAGTCCACATCTCCTTGTAGGATTCCACAAAGCGCTCAATTATAGGTTTAGAGTTCAAACCAAGACTCTCTAATTGAGCAAACAGTATCTGGATTAGGTGCAGAAGGAGAAAAAGAAACAAAAAAGAAACCAACACTGTTTTTAAATGTGTTTTTGCTTTTTATCCTCAGTATTCCAGCCAGCACCACTCTGTATCAGAGCTGGCAAGACAGACTCGTGTAACTGAGACTTACAGCCTCTTTCCTGTCTTTCCCATGGAACAGCCAAGGTATGCACTACAGGTATCCCACAGAAGGTCCTCTGACAAACTCACCTCCAGTGCAACGAAGGACTGTACACTATTAGAACGATCCAGGCAGTCCAAACAATTCATTCGAAAAGTACCTGTCTGCAGACTTTGGTAACCAAACACAAGAGGAGGGAGAAAACGGTATATTTTAAAATAACATCTAATCATGAGTTGATTGAACAAGATCATCAAATGTTCAGCCTGAATATACCCACCCACATGTTGACGGTGCAAGCACGCTGTGCACAATATATTCCATTAACACATCTAATTACTTGACTACGTCTGCAACACTCTCTTGGCAAATCCACACACTAGTAAATTTGCAGATTTGAAACCATGGAGATGCAAGTAAGGCAATCATTGATTTAGCACCAAGACTACACTTTGTCTCAAAACTGTATTTCAAGATGGTCATTTACAGTCATGGTCCAAACACAGCAAGAAACCTGGGAAGGCCAGGGCAAGCAGAGCCCGGCTACACTGGGACAGAGGGGCAGAGACACTCACCGTGGACTTACATGCTCGCCCTTTGTGAAGATTCCAAAGTCTTCCCAGTGTAACTTCAGCTGAGGCCTCAGCAAATTTTCCAGTTTCTCAGTTTTCCCACCTTTTGCAAATTGGTGGTAGTCAAAGTTTATCATGGGACTGTCTTCCGCATGGGAAGAAGCCCATAGGAGTTTCTGTTTAGATAAGAGAATAAAGGAAAACAAATCCTGCTCAGCCACATGTAAGGATTGATACCAGCATGCTTTTATCATCAATAAGCCTTGACTGTTAATCACATAATTCATAGGGAATTTTGAAAGGCCAGACATGAAAAAAGCAACTGAAGTTCCCTGTTTGTTTTCTTCACAGAAGTAAACCTGACTGTTAGAACCCAATTTTCCTGCAGGGGAACTCAAACTGTTACTGCAAAGTATACATCAGAATTGTGCTGTGGCTGCTGTGCAGTGGGCTGCTGCTGCCTCTGTGCGTGAGGGTGGACAGCAACAGCGATGTGCTAGGCAGGCTCAGGGGGAGGAAGTGAGTAAGGAATTACGTCCCAGGAAATGTACTACAAAGTGTTTGTGGTAAACTGCATAAGTGAAAGAAGAGGCACAAATAGCCTCACTATTTCATCTCCAGTTTCAATGACCTCACATGCATTTCCGTAATCACCACGAATTTCAGTAAGGTATCTGCAACAGATACAACAGTAATACATCCTGGTCTCCACAAGAAAGCCAGAGAGAACCACCACATTAACTCCAACTATGCAAGCCTTTGTCTATTCTCTTCCCTCCTGCACATTTTCACCCCAAGAGATGGATGCTTTTCTCCACCTACATTGTGACACACACTGGACGAAACAAATCTGATATTACATTAAAAGTGTACATGTAGCAGTTACACCAGCATAATTGTATTGAGTAAGCCATTAAGCCTTTCCTGCAGAAGGAAATTTAAAGGCAGTACTTGGAAAGAGACCTGTAAAATGTATTTCATTAGACTGTTACTGTTGACACCCCAATCTGCCCTTACAGATGCTGGCACTAGTAATGCACTTGAGGATGACATTTACCCACTGCTGCAGTGTAAATTATTGTCAGAGCATTTGCAGCTCTACACTACAGCCTTGCTTTTACTGTAAACATAATTACATCTGTTATAGGGAATGCTTACGGGAGGAACAGCTTTTCCTGGGAACAGCATTGATTTTTGGTCTGGTAGCAGCTGATTCAGGTAACAGATAACGAATGGTAAATGAACGGTAACCGAGCCGTTCTGATCAAGAGAGCCCAGCAGCAGTAATTACAAGAATAATTTGAACCAACACTGATAAGAATGAATAAGGTTGAAGCGAGAGTGGAGACAAGAGGAAGAAATGAAAGCTAAAGAAAGATGGAGAAACTAATGACAGAAGAGGAGACAAGTTTGCAATCCTAATCACACTCCTATGAATTACTTTATTTGTAATTCCAGCCCTTTAAAATCATCAAAGTAAAATTTACTCTATATTCTTTCCTAACATCCATTTCTTAAAACACAAAGGTAAAGAAATGACCAAGGAGTCATTTTGAATGAACACAAAACTTTGGTTTTCAGTGATGTCAGACTAAATTCTTTGAGCTCACAAGGTATTTTCAGAGTTAATTTATTTTTAAAATAGGCAAAAAATGTAACAATTTAAACAAAACAGCTCTTTATTTAAATTAAATTAACAAATGCAAGGTCTTTATTCTAGAGATGCCTGGTTTCTGACTTAATTTCTGGCTGCATGATACTGGCTAGAACATGGTCTTCAAAAATGGGAGAGATTGAGAAAATATCAGTAGTAAATTAACAACAAATGTCTTATTTTTATCCACGTAAGCTATTTGAGCATTTCAGAATTGGTTATGTCTTACCTTTAAATTTCGGTGGGGTTTGCAAAACAAACTAGAAAAGCTATTTTAAAGAGAGGGAAACCAGAAGATCACAGAGGCTTAGCCGAGTCATGCAGAAATTCAGTAAGAAGCTGAAAACAGAAGCTAGGACCAGACTGCACTTCTGTGCACTGCCTTGCAAGCTTTAGTCATAATCACTTTCTTTGGCCACATTCTGTACAAGGGGAGACCTTCACTCTGCCATTTTCTGCTGGGGAAGCAGATAGTCCTTCCCAGCTCTTTTGCAAGAGGAGGAAATGGTCACACAGAAAGACTGACAAAAAACTTGACATTCCCTGTAAGTTCACTACTGCAACAGAGAGGGGAAAAAATCAGACACTATTACTGACCACAATTTTTATTTTGCTTAGTTTCACATAGTAAATATTTCAGCTCAGAACTGCTGGTATCGTTCTTTACCAATGATATATACATGGCACTTACCACAGGTGTGTACTTAAATCAGTCTATCATTAGTCTTAGGAAAGTTATCTCTGAAGTATCTATGCCAGTTTGCTAAAGCAAGAGGCACTTAAGAAGGCAGACTTCCATCAACCTCCAGCCAGATTCAGGCAGCTATTGCACTGCTGCAAATTCCACTCAGGGCCAATCTGTGACTTTAAATTCACACTAGTTTTAAAAAGAATACCACACTAGAATGCAGCACAGTTTTAGTTCTACAATGCCTGACATCCTTGCTTCCAGGTATTAGTTGTGCCTAGGGACACTTAGGGGCCAGGAAAATCTCTCTCCATATACCAGACTGTCATCTGGTGCTCAGGCAGCCAATTCCCAACACAGTCAGTGCTAGATAGCTATTTCCCATTACTATCAGAGCAAGACAGCTCAGTGATGCTAAGTCACTACCTCAGTGATCGAGGCTCAGGGCCCAGCCCCCAGGCAGTTCTGGCAATCCCAGGGGGCCTCTGACTGCATAGGTGGCTACATACAATGTCAAAGATGACTATGATTCACTTTTGCAAATGTGAACTACCCTTAGGAGTATTCGGGCAATTTCTTTTTAAGTTTGGTTAAGGAGAATGTACACAAATGTATGAAGTAAGCAGAAAGGAAGTGCTGGAAATTAAGCCAAGAGACCAAGAAGCACTATTCTCAGTATGTAACATGTGGTAAAGGGTTAACAAAATTTCTTTAGATATACTATTCATCACCTCCTGGGCCAGAAGGAAGACAGAAGAACATGGAGGCTCAAGGGAAATCAGCGGTTAAAATGAAAATTATTGCTTTTACCTTAAAAGCTCTGTTGAGCACCTCCTCTCCTCCTCTGCTTCCCAATAGGTTAACGATCACTTGTTTTCCATACTGCTCTTTCAGAAGCATCATATGCCTACAGCAAAAGTAACCATAATAGGTACTAAACAAAACCACGTTATGTTGCCTACTGCCATTTTCAAAATACAGAAGTAGATATCACTGGTTGTTTCATCCAGCAGGAAGTTTCAGCCACACCATCTACAGACATCTTCCAAGTTTCGTTGCAATCAATTATTAAAGTAAAAATGGTGAAAGTACACAATTAATAGATACAGAATTTCTTACTGAACTTAAAGAAGTGTCTTAGGAAATAGGCCCCAAATCTTTTATGTCACTGTTAGCTTTGACATTGCCCTTTATGCTCCTACCTCTTGGCTGTTAGCCTGGGAACTACACAGGAAATATAAGAAGAGAAGAAAAAGTATTACACTTCAATAGGAATTGCCTGGCATCTTGCAGAGCTGAGACTACTAAGAGTCAGCAGCAGCAATGGGGCCTATGACTCCAGTGCCAAGGCCAGAGAAGTCCAAACACATGTCACAGGTGACAGGGTTCAAATATCTCTGTGCTACTGCAACACGGAGACATTCACTCTGAACTCAAGTCAAGCACGAAGATTAGTAATCATAAGAGCTGCTGCACTGGACCAGAACAAAGGTCCTTTTAGCCAAGTTGTCTGGCCCAGATTCTTCAGGAAAAGCACAAAATAGGACAAGTATAAAGTGGGCTAGTTTTTTTCGTCTATGTCACAAAAATCTTAAAACCTGACATTTAGGGACCCTCAAGTTAAGAGCCTTTAGCCAGATGCCGAGACACCCATTCTCCCCTCAATGGATCTTTTCCAAGTTGGCATGCATGGTCTATAGAAGCTGTGCTGGCTCATCAAGAAAGAATTAGACCTTAAAGTTGATTTCCATCCTGTACAGACAACACTGTAGTAGTGCTTAAGAGGAAGCTGGATAGAAATAGACAAGAAAAATAAAATAAACACTCACAAAAATGAGAAGTTATTACATGCTGCAAAATGACATGTAATGGCAAAAGTGTCAGAAAAACAGCAAGCACACATCTTCTGGCATGACTCTTTAAATCCTTTAACCAGAAATAAGTTACACAGAAAACCATGGAAGTGGAGAAAAGAAAGAAGAAGTCACCAGTGTTGCCTTCAGGAAACACAGCTAAAATATATTTTCTGGTGCATTCTTGATTCTGCAACCAGTTCTCTGTATGCCAGCTCTTCCCATACAGTTGCACCCCTCTGATCCCAGCATCAAGATCCTACCTCTCTGCCTTCCTCCCAACAAAACTACTGAAGCTCAAGTCACCTGTTTGAGTATCATAAGGAAAGCTCCCTGTGGATTTCTCAGGGAGAGGATGAAAAAATATCTTCTAACAAGATTAGCATCAAGTTCTCACATGGTTAAATGTAACAGGCTAAATAAACATCTCAGAAAAGCTGTAACAGGTTGTTAAATTCCAGTGTACTTTTCCATATAATCAGTCACTTATTCCTTGCCCATTTTCACAGGACTGTCTTTTGTAGGTTGGTAAGCAGAGAGATCCCTAAGTTCATCTAACTTAAAGGCACAAGGGAAAGAAGGAACGGTGCAAGTTTATCCTTATGTTCACATTTCTTAGGAGAAAGCTATTCACCAGTTGCATTAGTGTCAGGGCTAAATGGCCTGATGGAGTTGTTCCTTCCTGAGCTACTCTCAATTTCATGGGCAGTACAAGAAGATGCTGAATAAGTTATTGTTTTCTTCTTATATGAAATATCTCTGTTGTGGAATGCAAACCTCTAAGATGGAACTTCGGGGACACTGGCAGGGCAAGTTATCACAGCATGAGATGGCCACAAGACCAGGAGTCTCAAAGGCACATGAATTCAGTAGGATTTAAGAGCCTTAACAGCCTGGAGATTGTAGGCCAAGAACCTCTGGAGCAGAGACTGCTACAGTGCTAGTCTCTTTAGATTCTAATCCCTGCTTGGGGTCTTCAGTGTTGCAAAACCATTAACAGTCACTAATGTCCTGTTTGCTAACAGCTGCAGTAATAAAGAGGCCTTACTCAAAATCAGCATACACCCCGTTCTGCCAAAACCAAACCAAACCAGAAATTAATCACTTGACCTGCACTTACAAGGTGAAAATTTCCCACAGACCAAATCCTTCATGTGCTTTTCAGGCACCTTTCCCATGGATATCAGAAGAAATACGCCCTTAGGGGATAGCACTTCCTAGTCATATATTCAAAGGAATCAAGCTAATGCATGTTTTTCTACAGTTTCCAGCTGACAAACAGAGCCTTAATGGTTTAAAAAGGTCTACAAGCCAGTCTTTGCATAAAATAGAAAACATCAGTATAATAGCATGGCACAACACTGGTCACAGAATAAGGCACTGCTTTTTCTGTATAGGAGTAAAACAATGAGGAAAAAACAAATCCAGAATGGTGTGAAAGCAGTGTTTACTCTTTAACTACCTCGGTTACAGTGGTAAAGCACACACAATCTGTGTACCATAAGCGTAAACTCACATCTGTGGCTTGCAAAGGTTTTCACAAACCCTTCTTCTGCATATCACTCAGCATTTCTAAACTTTTACAGAAACAAACTGGAAGACAAAATTAATTCAATTACCACTGAAAACAAGAAGGAAAAATGCACAAAAATAAGTGACTAAATTAAGTAAGCCAATTTAATAATCTGCCACATCTGGGGGATTGGCTACATCATCTGAGAGATGTTTCACATCTCAGGCTTTTCTAGGAAGACAAAGCTGTGGAATCTTGGTTACATGCCAGGCTGCTGTGTTGCTGCCAAAGTGGAATGAAACTTACCTGTCAAAGGCAGGTGCATTGGCTTCCAGACCTCTGTTAAGCCTTAAATGGCGGGAACCAACCTAGAATAAAATATTAGAAGACCAAGAAAGAGAAAAACTTCTTAAACTGCTAGAATCCTAAGTCACTAGATGTCTCCCTTTTTCCTTCAGAGAAAAACATCTTTTTTAACAGCACCAGACACCTCTAACAGACTCCAACCACCCCCACACATAATATCCTTAACACAAAAGCCCCAGCTTTTATTAGACAACATTTACAATTACAAGTGAAAACACAATTACCATTAACCAAAGGGATACCTACACATCTTTTTATGGCCAAACAAATCACATCTCTTTGCCAGCTTCTTCTTGCAAATAGCACACACTGCCTTACATGAGTATTCTGTGAGCCCAGCATTCTTGCCTTGGTAGAAAAGGCTGCACTTATGCCAGTTCCATGGGCTGTGTATTCTGACTCTTTCAAAAGTATCTCAACAGTGATTGAAAAATATGAAGGACGAAATTCTGTGCCATCAAACTAACAGGGCTTTTGATATGCATGTCAACAACAATAGCCTCAAGCTCCTTTTGAATGGTAGCTACTGTTATTACAGTATGCAGAGGGCTTCTTTCCTCTCCAAAAACTACACTCCTAAATATGTATAGGACCATGCATTTTTTCCTACACTTCATCATCTTTATTTGTTTTTCATGAGGTTGGTTTCTGCAATTCTTTCTAACACCAGTGCCAGTACATTCACACCCAAGGAGTAAGAGTACATAATCTAATCCAGATTAGGCAAAAAAAAGCAGGCCTAGTAACAAATTGAAAATTCTGTTTAACTAGAGATATTACCCACTAACCAAAAATATTAGAGGGAATGCTCAATGGCTCTGTAACATACAGAACAACAGTGCTGGATACAGCTACACCATGGGCAGGACACTCACAATCATAGGGACAAACCTGCTTTATAAAAAGAAGCAAGTATATGGTGCTAACAGACAACAACAGATCCTTCAGTCATTTCTTTCTGTGCTAAATCCAGTGCCTCTGAATAGTACATAGGTTCTAGTTTAATGATCAAAAAAAGATTCATGTAACCTTTAAAGTATCTTAAAAAACCAGTTATGTGATGTGTTTTCTCTACTACATATGAATACATGTGAATATATGTGCATACTCATTTCAGTTGCTTATCCCTCTGTTAAGAGAAAGTGTGCTAGGAAGATTCTTATTTGGGCTTACAACTGTATATAAACTGCAAGTCACAGACCACATGTAACCCACTAAATTTGATGCAGTAATCTCCTGATGAAATCCTGCATCTCTGCCTTACAGAAGATCAGTTTAGAACATTATCACCCTTTTGACATAAATCTAGAAAACATACCATCCAGACATTTTACTTTGTTTCAAGGTAGCATGCTCCTATAGAGCTACTGGTATCCCTAGATACTCCAGCTGTATTGTGGAGGTCAATAGCATCAAGCCAACCAGGCATTTCAGAGGAATAGGTTATTCCAAATAAAACGGAAAATGTTATAAAGATATAGCTGTTAGCTTCAATTTATAACTTTAGGACACAGTCCCTTACAAACAGTTCCCTGTGGAGGCACTCAAACATACAAAAATATTAAACTTCAGTTACCTATAGCCTTTTGTCTGGTATAGTTCAGTTTACCTAAACATGCAAAATTTCCTACAGGGTAAACCTAAAATGAAAGAGCTCAGCACATTCACAGAATGAGCTTTGAAGCTCATTTAAAAAAAAAAAAAGTTAATTCTAAGAAGCAAGAGAGAGAAGCAAGATAGTCTTTCTGATTATTTGTTTACCTGAAGCCCCGTTTGCTCCCAAAACAGTGGAACAGAACCTCTGATCTGCACAAAGGATGAGACATCATCATCCAAGTAAATTGTCTGCAAAAATAAAATAAAGGAAAGGAGTTCTGCAGTTAGATCTATCAGGCTGTGGCCCCTTCATCAGGTGACAGTTAAAGACACTGAACTCTAAGCATAAAAAAAGTAAACCATCTATCTCCCTGTATCCACTTACCGCTCAGCCTCTTTTCCATAGTCTCACAGGCAGTGGAACAAAGCACAACGTATTTGCTTTCATGTCATCACAGCAGACTCAATTCACTTCTCACCAGAAACAAGAGAAAACTTAAAACACCACCACATCTTTCATCCACAATCAAGATGGATTTGATCTACGGGTGGAGACACTTGGAAAGACCAGGCATATACTCTCCTGCTGTCCCTCTCACAAAACTTAACTGTGCAAAATGTCATTGCTCCTTGTGACTGATGATGGGTAACGTCAGGTGGGGGATAAGCTTATCTCCTGCTGTATTTACCATTTCTTATTGCACTGCGTGCTGTGCCTTGTCAGAGAGTCCAAATAAAACTCTGTGAAACCAGCATCTTTGCCACTCCCATCCTGAGGTACAGGGAACAGCAATGGGATCTACTTTTCCAGGGGGTTTACAGCAGGAGGTTCCAAACTCTCCGTTTCCTTTCCTAACCAGACCTCAAACTCTCCCTTTATGTGTTCTTATGATAACTGTGACCAAGCTGCTTTCGAGTCAAATCTATACAAAGTACAAAGACTGATTTCCCCTTTTGCCTTCCCCCGTCCACAGCCCCCAAAGCGTTACATTATGTGTTAACTTAGCATAAAAGGTACTATCTTCAGATTGAATATGACCACAGAGCAACTGTGCAAAGCCCGGCTCACCCCTCTGGCCTATACTTAGCAGTGGAATCCTGGCTGCTTTCCACGGGGGATACACGATACACGCGATACACATCTCCGTTATCTCATGCATGACAATGAGTGTTCTGCAGCCCTTGGGAGGAATGGTATCCAGGTTATCCAGGTAGCTGCACTAACCACATCATATCATTTGGCACAGTTGCTGCCAGCTGGCTAGTGGCTCTGAAAGCAGAATAGAACATGAATATGGGTTTCTCTACAGCTTTAAAGTGTTTTGTCTTTTTGGATTTGCCACTTTATAGTGGCCAATGGGTGGCTCAGGGAAAGTGCCTGACCTTGACCTCTCATCTTCATAAGCAAGACCAATGTACAATTTTTAGAGCTATATGTGTGAAAAAAGGAAGAGGTGGGTATTTAGATAAAACTGGTGACAAAATATTTATCTAATATTTACCATACCTTTGCAGAGCACTTAAAATTGTCTCCATTACACTAAGGTGAAAGATTTTAGTGGCTTTGTCATGACACAATATCAGTGTTAGAAGGATAGGCAGCCCAGACGTAGTGCAAAACTATATTTCAATTTTTTTAACCTCTCACCAAAGCCTTAAGAACCCTTTTCTCTGTTACATTCCAGCCTAGCACAACCCCCTGCAAGAGAGGGGTTGCTCAGAGAAGCTTTCTTGCAAGGCCTGTGTCACAGTTTGAGTTATGTGGCTCTAAAATATACTCTCCCAGTAAAGTTTTCTGAACATTATTGGCACCTGAGTGCAGGAGCTAATTACCATGGCAACACACTGGTGCACTTTTTCTTTGTACTTTCGTGCTCAGAAGAGTTCACTCCTCCTGCAGCTGGACTACGAGAGGAACAAGCAGCCCCACCTTCTTCCTCTTTATCACGTTCTCCCTGAGAGTGGTCGTGCCAAGACAAGTCAGTGACTTCTACACACTGAATCACCTTTTCACTCACAGTCATGGACCCAAAGAAGCTCATTCCAAGGTAAAGCAAATTAATAGCACTACTACAGCCCCAGCATTATCCTGACTAATACTAAATGAAGATCAGGACCTGAATCTGTGCAATAAAAAAGATTCAGGACCGGCCTACTTAAAACTTTGACAACAGTCATCACCTTAGCAATTAATGACTTGAAATGAAACATCTAATGATGACAAAGCTTTGCCTGAAGTACAATTTGGCCACTCAAACAGCTTGCTACAGAGGATCAGTTTTCTTTACAGTGTTCTGGAAAGTCCCTGTTTCCATACCTAACTGCAAAACTGACAGCTCACGTATTTCTTTGACCAGCTCTTTTAGACATCCAGCTCCAAATCTCTAGACCCACTGATTAACAGATAGTAATTCTAATTCAGTACTTGCAGTTTAACATCTTTCTGGGTTAAATGGAAAGTATTTCCTCAGTTACAGACCATGAATATATAACCTGCCTTCTACCTGCCAAACACAGAAGAAAAATACTGATCAAACATTTATTTCTGCATTAACAGATGCTCTATTTCCACTTACTAGTGAGTTAGCAGATATTTGTTACCACTGTCACTCATATTTTCTGTTCACTGGTTTTGACCCATTACCTCTTCTGTTTTCTGCTCTATTAAGCTGTCCATTTGGAGAACTGAACAACAACCAAAGTATTTAAACTATTTGATCATTCCTGTAACCTAAACAGGATGCCTAAACCTTGATGTGATGGACTGGGGGATCCTCTGTCAAGCTGAGGTCTAATACAGGACTCTCCTACAATGACAGAGCATTTTAAAGAAATTGCCATTTTTTATGGACGTTGCCAGGTAGCTTTTAGAAATTAGATGAAGTTTTTGAACTGGGAGTGCAGCCTCTTCACCATAATAATTCACAAAAAAGTACTTTTTTTTTTCTGTTCACTTACAGGGTTCATCATTCTGATCTCTGGAACAATCCTCTAGTCTTTCACAATCCTTTCACCTCATTCTCATGACCCAGATGAATCCAAAATTATTTTCTTCCAAGCTGCCAGTGAGTTGGAAAAAGATCTAATACTTTTTTAATGAGTGGGAGACTCATTAAAATGACTTTTCTGCCAGTCATTCCTTCCTAAACAGACTCTAACCATTTCATTAAGCATTACAACTGTGCAAATCTTCCCTCAATTTCAGTAATACCCACTATCCTTCATTCACCACTCCAAGGAACATGATCCTTGATCTTGACATTGCCTTTTAGTATATATGTCCCTTGACTTTACAATATTAGTGGCAACAGACGTCCTACCAGCAGACTTGTTAAGCGAGCAGGTTTAAAGACTAAGTGACTTTCCAGATCAGGAATGGACATAATCTTAGCAGCCACATACACTGTAAGAAACCCTATTTGCTAAAATCTTAAATAAGCACTGATAATACATTCAGATTGAAACTACATTCATAAATAAAAGATTCCAACTTCGTTGCTTATGCATGGACAAGTACAGTTTCTTTTCTCATATTCTTCATGGCCTTGATCAGTTTTTGTGCACAACAACATATCTTCTACAAGCACATATTTGTCCCACTTTTTTGTTGTTCTAGTTTTGGCTTTATTACCTCTAGATCCATTTCCCTTATTCTAAGGTACTAGACAGAAGATGAACAGTTCTTTAAGAAAAGAAACTTAAAGAAAAGTAAACCTCCTTATGTCCAGAAGTTTCCTGTCCTCTATTTTCCTTAACTCATGGACAAGGAGATCATACTGGTTTTTTCTCTAAAAGTTCAACAACAATCAGTTACTTTTTGAACAACACTTGGTCCTTAGGATTGATATATACTGCTAAATCTCTGTCTTCGTGGAGTCTTATCTCATATTAGATCCAAAATGACAGCAAGTTGGTGCCTATGTACCCCAGAGAGAATGTTCATTCCTATCAGATCCTCAAAACACTTGAGGACTGCTTAATTAATCTCAAAGGTTCTGGCCCATAGTACAATCCAATCCAGTCAGCTGCATGAGCTTTCAGACCAGTTTCCCATCAGACAACATAGTAGCAACCAAATACTTAACCCATGTGGAAGACCTTTTCCTTAACAACAGATTACTTGACCTCTGACCTCTGGTGTTAGAGTTTGCCATGTTTTTCTTTCAACTTCTGTGGTCTTAGACTCTCTTTGTGGTCTCTTTCTCCAACTCCAGGATCAAGGGTGATAGTACTGACAGTTCAACAGGACATATTTCAATCTCTCTCTTCTGTTGCATAGGGCCAGACCTTGCCCCTGCAATCCAAGGATCTTTCCTGGTAACGCAAGCTTCACGCACAGGGACTGCTAGAAAGCTTCCGGGCAAGAAGCAAACAACTTTGTCAACCCTCTGGTGTACTAATCACAGCATGCTGTGCCCATTCACTGCTTGGAATAATTTATTCACTGATCTCCATCACTCAGCTTCATTAGAAACAAATAATCATCCAGTCACAACTTCAAACAGCAAAATTCATTACAGACTCCAGGGGCACACAGAGACAGAGTCCTTGATGAAAAGGATACTCAGACAGCTTATTCGGGGATCCTCAGCTCTGCCACACAACCCACATACAGCATGGACAGCAGCTGGCCTCAGCATACCTCTCTGTGAGTCCCTTTAGCTCAGACCATGGGACCCAAGGATATATTTACCAAAATAATCCTTTTTGCCTTGCCTGGGGTCATACTAAAACTTGATCCAGAAAACAAATCAACCACATGATTGCATCCATTCCTCTCCTGGAGAGCTAGCCAACACAGTCTAGGAGATATTGTGAAATAGGGATCGTTTTCCTTAATCCATCCCTGACATTTTTTTCTTAAATTGGAAGAAAGGTAAGGTTAATCCAAATTCATGGTATTTCCTCTCAGTGCTTCCTCAAGGTTTCCATTGTCTTTACTGAACAATTCCATGAACGTGAAAAAACTGAAACCATCTAGTTGTCTTTGGTTAATCAGAATTGTTCCTTGTATACCACATACTAAGATTTTAGCATAACTCTTGGGAGGATAAAGGGGGAACAGCTGAAATGTAAACAGTAACAGGCACACAAACTAAATGAAGAAAGTATTTCTAGTTTCTCAAAGCTATCAGAAGAAAAGAATTACAAAAATGCAACACAGTCTCAACTTCAAAGGATTACTAGGGGAGGAAGAAAAGGTGAAGGGAAACATTTAAGCTACAACTGAGATACAGAGACTGATTTTAAAACTACTTGAGAATTAACTGCGATACTGCAAGCACTGCAAGTAGAAAGGGCTACCATCCCATTACAAAATATTTGTCAGCAGATCTGAAAGTACTCATTTGAGGGACTGCCCTCTTTTCCCTTCATTTAGTTTTTCCTTAAGTGTTTCCTATAATATTTTCTTTCTTCTTTCTTTGTAAATACTCAAGCCAAATGATCAGTAAGCTTAAAGATATACTAGAAGTTGTTCTTTTTTTTTTTTTAAAGAAAAAGTGAAGATATTTTACTTTTCCCCCCTTCTTCTCAAACACTGAGTCACAGCAGTTAAGTGAGCCCACAAAAAAAATGACTCATTTCAGAGCTGAAATGCCACAAGGCTAACTCAGTGGGAGACAAAAGCATACCATCTATGCATAAAAGAGCTGCCTGGAGATAAGATTAATTGTTTCTCCCTCTTCTAAAAACAGAAAAATGTTAGAAGCAATTCCTACAAAGAGGGGAAAAGTCCTGGGTTTTCAGAATCCTAGGGTGCTATTTATCCATGAAAGCACATAGCCAACATGCCATTATACTGTACAGGCTGCAGCAAATGGAAACAAAATGTTATTCAGCCAAGGTATTACCTCATAGGAAGATTAGTCAGTCATTTACTATGAAAGTAGGAGAGAGTTTATTCTTGGACTCTTCCTTCCTAATGGCAAGGGGATGCCAGCTCGAACTGGATCTCAGGCATCCCAGTGGTTAGCCCAACTTTGCCTTCTTAGGGCATGCAGCTTGGTAAAACTAGTGTTTAGCACCATTAGCAACAGCAACCTTCTTTTCCTTCTTTTCTTTGGTTTTTGAAACCAAACAAAAACACACAACCGTCTAAAACTGCAAACTCTTGCTATGATTTTGAACCCACTCAAGCCTTTCACCCTAAAACCATTTCACTCTTGTGCTTTTGTTTACCCAGTTGAAAAAACACTCAAAAGCCTTCAGTTCTCCCACTTCAGCATCTGGCTGAATGGGAACAAAGCACAGCAGTTCTCATGAAGAGCCTGACCCAGACCCAGCTAAGGCAAGCATCAGCAGTCAAGTACTGTTTTGCCACTCCCCAGGAGCCAGTCCTCAGGTTTTCTGCCGGAATGCAAAGCCCATCTTATTTTTCATGCTAATTATTTGCATCATGATGTACTCCAGGAATATAACTAAATAGAATTAGTTACTTCTGACCCAATTAGCGAGCAGGACAGCAGAAGTATTTCCCATAATAAGTCAACTGCTACGTGCAGTGCCACAAAAGCGAGACTCGCTGAAAAATATCTGACAACCCTTTCTAACATTTTCTCTCTCCTGCATTTCAGCAAGAGAACATCCTTCAAATCCTGAGTAACAGGATTAGTGCATTGCACTAACATTCATAAGAAGACACTCAACTAAAATAGAAGAATGTACCAAGTTATCACTTGAAATGGCAGATCTCCCTTCTTCTGTTACCAGGTTCCAGTGCAAAATTCCACTTTTCAGTAAGCTGACATAGCTGTATCTCCCAATGCACTGACAGACTTTCTAGAAAGGTGCAGACGTTGCAAGACTTGACTTGCATTTGCTTTGGAGCAGCGGCACACAAGAGAATTATTAGCAGAGAATTCGGAGGCTGACATTAAATACCCAAGCACTGCGGGGGAAGGGTTTCACATTCAACAAGCAGAATTTGTGGGAGCCTGAACACTAAGTGGAAAGCTGCCAGCCTAACTGAAAATGCAGGCAAACCAGGAAAAGGAAGGACAGGAGCAAAGAGTCACCCACATCCCCAGTGAGAACCCTGACCACTGGGCAGAAAGTCACACGTGTAACATTTTGCATGCTTTGAGCACCTCTTGGGACTCAAACCTCACCAGCAGGCTGGGGAATACCAGTCTGCAACTCCTCCAGGCACCATCCTGAGGATCAAAGCACTGTCAAATCTAAGGTAGCTGTACATGTGTCTTTAGGCAGAACCAGGTGAAAAGGTTAAAGATGTATTAGGAAGAGAGCATCTTAGAGGAAATCTGGAAAGTACCCAAACATATCTGGATTTTGGACAAATGGGTGCCTGAAGGCATGCCTGCCTCATGCGGTGGGATAACGGGAAGGAGCTCACTGGGTGTGAGCTGCTACATTCACACACAGCCATAAGGAAGTACTAGTGCTGATCTGTGGGCACCTTTGAGAGAGGGTGCCATCCTCAGCCATCAGGCACAGGCTTTCAGTGACACAGCTGAAGTATCTCTGTGCTGCACTCACTGTTTCAGGCTCCCCTTAGGAACATCACACAAGCAATCTACTTCCACGGTACATGCACCTACATATATAGACACATATGTCTATACACATATATGACACATGCAGCTCTGTAGATATGCCCAGCAGCTGTTGAAAACTATCAAATTTTAGGAGCAAATCCCCGTTCTTTGTTGCAAACTACCAGCCATTTATCTATTCTGTTTATAGAGTGATCCATTTCTGTATGATGGTTCTGACTGATAGTAATTACTACTTTGGTTCAAAAAGAAAAAGGTGATTGTACTTGAGTAAGAAAGCACTCACTTCAGCTGGCACAGAAGACTTCAGATTCTTCATGGTCCAGTGCTTGTTATTGACTTTAAAGGCATCAGGCTAAACCATGTGCAATAAAACCAAGTGACTGTTGTTTTGTTTGGCTGTACCAGTCAAGGGAGCCTGCTGAATGCATTTCACACACATAATTTGTCTCAGCATCAGCTGGAAATGAGGCTTTTACCATGCATGTATAAAAATTCTCATACCACCTCTCATTGGAGAGAATCCCCCACAAACCAAAGCGGAATATAAAAGCAGTCTCCTCCAAAATTAGTCGAACTGGAATTTGCCTCTCTCTGAGAAGATGTCATTTTTTCAACATTTTCTTTACTAGTGAAAGATGATTTGGTAGTGAACTTTACTAGTCAAAGATGATGTCCCAGCACCTTTGCTAGACAGCTTCCTGAATGGTTTAAAAACCCATGTCTACATTTCACTACAGTATCAAATGGCCAGACTTTCACACTCAGGAAAAAAAATCAAAAGTGTTAGTGAAAACTGTGCGAATAAAAAAGTCAGAAACAAAGAAAAAGACCAGATTGCAAAGAAATGCTTAATGGGCAAGAACAAATAGATCTGCCATGCAATAATACCCTAAATATTCTTGAAAAAAACCACTTGCTGAGCTCCTTTAATTCTCTTTGAAAATTCTGCCCCAATTAAACACGAGTGGACTAAATTATGCAAAGCCATTGGATACATCCACTTGCCTGCTCTGTCTCAACGAAGTTAGAGACGTGTCCATCATCATTGACCCCTCGGACGTGGAAGCGGACACCGGCTCGCTCGCAGCTGATGCGAGAGATGAGGCAGGCTTTTGCCTTCTTGTGGGAAGCATAAACAGTGCGAATGTCCACGACACCGCAGACCACTTTCAGCAGCCAGTCAGAGCAGTTCACCTGGTAGTGTTTGAAGGGCACATGCAATAGCTGGTTCCTGCAAGGTTCAACAATGCACAGACACATTACTGAATAAAACAAACAGACAGGCATAGTTGCCACCTGACAACAATCACTAATTAAATCAATTAATGTTTTATGACCCCTTTTCTGCTGTACCTTATCTCTATCCAAAGCCAGGAGATATCAGGAAGAAACCCTTGTGAACTACTACAGTGAACTGAACATAGGAAATTTTAACTGCACAGCTACCACCAAAGTGCTGTCTTTATATCTTGTACTTGTCTTGCAAATGTCACCTCTTTCAGCCCCAGAAATTTATATTTGGTAATCTTTTTTCATAAATTACAGTGTTGTCACGCTAATTACTTTTTTTGGAACAGTACTGTCTGGACCTTGGCATTCACTGCAGGATGAAGAACTGGTTCAAAATCCACCAGGATTTTCAGAAAAAATAATTCCAAGCAGAAACTGGACCTGTAAGTCACTGGAGATATTGCAAAAAGTACTACTAAAATGAAGAGGAACATCTGTTCTAACCTTCAAGATCAACAACTCAATAAACTTGTCATGTCTAGTTAACAGTGATGTTAGTCTCTTCTATTACGGTGTTTTTCTTTATTTCATGTTTCAAAATGTGCCTTTAGTTACATAGGAGGACCAGGAAAATATCTTTTATGACCACGCATTTCTCAACAGCAGATCTGTAAAACAGAGCGAAACCCCTGAGGAATTGCTCTTCTACAGTACAGCATTTACCTGAAAAAGGTGCGAGGCATTATTAAATTTTTTATCTAAATATGTAACAGAAAAGGCAGCTCTAAAACAATTTTTGCTATCTCTTCCACCTCCTTCTCCTAGTTCTACTCACAAAGGAAGTCCTCACTCAGGCAAATTCCCGTAGAATTTTTTTTGTTGTTGCAGTTCATTAAACAGGCAGTTTGTGCTGCCTATAACTAAGGTCATCTTACACTTTCCATTGTGTAACACTTTATCTCATTGTTTACTTTCCTCAAGCATCTATTGTTTGGCCTAAAATTTCTCATATCACTGAATTACCTTAAAATAAATTTTCTTTGGAAAATCTTTCCAAATCTTTCTTTTTACCCTAAATGTGATGTTGTCACCATTTA
This sequence comes from Gymnorhina tibicen, assembly GCA_013399875.1. Lineage (NCBI taxonomy): Eukaryota > Metazoa > Chordata > Aves > Passeriformes > Artamidae > Gymnorhina > Gymnorhina tibicen. The sequence goes on from VXAZ01000937.1 coordinate 315,115, forward strand.
TCCCTGTTCTGCAAGACACTGGAGAATGGCAACTCTTCAGAATTTACTTCTAGATTAGCCAGACGCAGCAAAGAAGGAAAGTTCAAATATACTTCTCTTCCAAGAGGAAAGGTTTCAAAAGATAGCACAGGAAAAAAGAGTTGCTTTAAATGTTGTTTCTTCATTATGGGATATTGCCATATTGGCAGTCTCATCATTGGAGTACAACTCATTTCTGCCATGTGTCTGACTTGACAATGCTTGGTGAGCTTTTGGAGAGGGATGCATCATTAGCACAGCTGAAAGCAAGTATTTATTATGTATCTCTCTTCAGAGTTAAATTCAAACCACTAGATCTTACCAGTCAAAATCACATCATATCTAGAAAGATTATTTAGCCTAACTGAACTGCTCTCTCACGTTAATTCATCACCCATTATGAACTTTTTTGCTTATTTAATATTCACCTACTTTGGGCCACAAGCCTCACTGCACATTCTAGCAGCACATCCACATTTAACCCCGTCAGTTATTTTCCACCTACATCAAACCCTCATTTATTTCCAGAACAGCTATGCCTGCTGTGTGACTATCTTTTTGTTTAAAAAGAAGGGGGAGCAGGGGGGAAAGGGTATAGAAATTCAAGCATTATGCCAAAACTTGCAAAGCAAACAAACTGAAATTACATCAACCATGACCCCACCTAGAGAAGACAAAACCCAGCACTGTGTTTTCTCCTTTCCCCTCAACCAATACTTACCACAACATGAGCTAATTTTTCTTTGCTTTATAAGCACAACAAAGTAAAAAGCACAGAACAGTGTATCCTGGGAGTTTTCTTTTGTGCAACTTACATTTGCACTGAGCTGTAAACATATTAATATTGATGTTTTCAACATAAAAACTAGGGCATTTTACCAAAACAATAAACTACAGACTTTAAACACATACACTTTTTAAAAATAACAGATATTTCAGTGCAAATGATGGGATTTATGAACAGTTCAAGTGCAGGTTTCTATTAGGTAACTTTAAAGAAAATTATTAAAAAGGACTGCAGGGGAAACTATTCATGACATGTAGAGACATGTTTCTGTAGTATGAGCAATATACCTCCTATGTTTCCCTCTTTGAAGCATAAAATGTCATTTCATAATTGCATTTCACTATCAGATTAATTTTAATTAAACACAAGTTACCATGAATTCATTAAGGCCACCTGCCCTGTAAAAGGACATGTCAGTGAAATGAAAGGAGATGCACTTGAAATGCACATGTTCACTTCCCTCTGAGAATGCCTGATCAGTGAGATACAGGTGGGACAACAGAAGACTCCGGTATAACATGCAGTACTAACCAGAAGAACGAGTTACCAGATTCATAGTTGTTATCACCCTGCTTCTGAGCCCGCACAGTCATGTCAAAGTTTGAGCCTGCATTAGGCCAGGAGAAATAGAACATCCCAGAGTTCAGTATTTTCTTCAAGGCAGTAACACGCTCATCTTCCTTGGTTTCTTCCTGGAGAGGACAGAAATCTGTTGCAGTAATTTTGTAAACTTCAGCGTCCAGGATTTTTCCCACCGACGTACAGCCTGTCACCAGGACCAGAAAGTGCAGCCGAGTGTTACCTAGAAAGTGACAGATAGTTACAGAATAGTTATTTCCAGATGGACACGGCTTCTCATCAGTCCTGTCACATGCAATGCCGACAGGGCTCCAGCAGAGGCCAGCGTCTTTGCTTCAGAAGAGAACAAACAGGAACAACAGGCACGCAGGCCACGTTCTTTACATTTCTGAATTCCACTTAACTGCAGTTAAGTGGCTGCAATTGCACAGTATTCCACAATACTTATCCATCAACATCCTTTGCTGCACTAGCGTGTGTTTTCCCCACTGACTTTATGAAGAGCAATGTGCTTACTGTTGGGACACTAGTCAAAAAATCAATTTCTCCACCAAAGAGAACATAGAGTATTCAGATTCTTTACTGGCTTCAGCTGAAGCTGGGTATGTTCAGACATTCATAAAATTTCAGTATTACCAATTCTTGAGATTTTGCTTTTTATCTCATGAAAGCGTGTACATGATTTGATGACAACCTCAGCTATCACTATAACAATTACAGATGCCATAACTGTGAAATCATGAAGCAGCTGAACTTCAGGGCCCCAAAAGTAAAAGATAAATTTGGAGCTTGAGAACACCACTGTAATCAAATCTCTCATACACAGAACCCTTTCAACCTCTGCTCATTCCCTCTGAAATGATAATTAAGAAACAGTAGAACAATTTCTCTGGAAACGCCGGTTTTGCTACGAAGAAACTGTTTGATTCACCTAAATTGGCCTGAAATGGAGACAATGTCATCCTAGTCACTCCAGTTAGTAAGAAAAGGTGGAATTGAGCCAAGATTTATTAATTTAGCACAGCAGAACCAACAGCTGACCTGCCAAGAGCAAGTTAATTAGCTAAGGGCACAGTGACAATCTGGGACAGTATGGCTTCAGACAGCTAAAGGGAACACTTCGTAGGATCGCTTTTCAACCCTCCGGAGTGACCCACTGTCTGAAAACGCACACCAGCTCTCACACAACAACTCTTCTTTTTCTGAAACACCAGCAGGGGAGTCCTTGCTTTCAGATAACAGGCTGGCTACAGAAACTAGTTAGGGGTGGTTTTCAGCAGGGCCAGAATATTTGCGTAGGCACGTGGGACTGGAATGGCAGGACAAGGTGGGAGATTAGATCTTATTCATTCTGGTCTGCTGACTCCAGTTTTGTATAAAGGCCAGTGTAGGTGGTATTTACTGAACAGCTCTGTTCATCACATTTCTTTCTGTAACAAGGCTGTGCCGTGTTCTCCTTCTTGAGTGCTTTCAAGAACTATGTCTTCTGTGCTTGTGACATCGTAGCAGAGGGCCAGAAATAATGATAGCTTATTCCTCCTTTACACATGACTTTGCATAATTATAAAGAATTAAGAGTAGGAGACACATCATTTATCACCACGAGAGTTCGTAACTGAGCAAATACTGCCTTGCAGCCTCCAGAAAGGGTTAGGAGGAGTTAGCTGTCTCTCAGGATAGCTAATAGATTCTGTGACTTAGCTGAAACCATGCACAACTGATCAGCTCAAAGTAAACTTCACTCACAAGAATTTGGAAGCAATATATAGAAACACTATTAATATGCCTTAATATCAGTCAGCTTTGTTAGTCACAAAAAACCAGCAGTGAAGGACTTGGAGAGCTGCCTGGGCGCGAGGCTGAGACAGAGTACAAGTACCTCCATTGCCTTCAGGGACCTTAAACTTTCCTAGATGGTTCAGAAGAGATCAAATGAGAAAGTCAACATTAAAATAGCCAAAGAGAACAAAAACTTAATAATAGAGAGCTTGTTACCCGAGGTTCTGTCCTTCGATGAGCTTGTTACCAGTGGAAAATAACTGGATCTAAACAGAATAATCCTCTAGTTTAAGAAGACGTTGAGTAGGAATATTTGCCTTACCTAGAAACTTGCTCTTGCTTACCAGAGACTATAAACTCTTTTCACTACCTCCTCCACTCAACCACTCACCCCCAAATGGGATACTCATTTACACATTCGAAGGTCCAGCACCTCTACTCCCCCAAATCACTAGCTAATAAGCTCAAAAAAGGTAATCACACCTAAGTAGGTGTTGCATTGCCCCTGAAGTACAAGGAGATTGGTTTTCTGAAAATGTAATACTTTTCTGCCACCGGGCAGAATTCCACAAGAAAGAGTTAGGGCTGTTCAGCCTGAAGAAAAGAAGGCTCAGGGAAAACCTTATTAAAGCCTTCAATGTTTAGAGGGGGGCCTGTAACAAAAGATGGAGAGAGACTTTTTGCAAGGGCTTGTAGCGATAGGACAAGGGGCAACAGTTTTTCACTGAAAGAGGACAGGTTTAGATTGCATACAAGGAAGACATCTTTTCAATGAGAGTGGTGAAACAGTGGAACAGGTTGTCCAGAGAAGTTGTGGATGCCTCATCCCTGGGAAGTGTTCAAGATCAGACTGGAAGGGGCTTCGAGCAACCTGATCTAGAGGAAGGTGTCCCTGCCCATGACAGGGGCGGTGGAAGTAGATGGTCTATAAAGGTCCTCTCTGACTCAAGTCATTCTACAGTTCTATACACACAGAATAAGTCTCTACTGTACTCCAAATCAGAGCACCCACCATGCACTTCACATGATACCTTTGAACAGAGACAGGCTGGAAAAGGAGCTCACACAGCACAGAAAACTGGAGAAAAAGGACAAAAAGAGAGATTTAAGGTATGATAAAGCTAGCCTACTTTGCCACTTCGTCCTCCCAGGCTGCTGTGTGAGCTGACGTGGTCTTCAGACCAGCTATAACCTCTCTTATTTGCTTAAATTGCTCAGGATATGGTACAAAACAGACAGAATGCAGAAACCCTACAACACCACAGCCCCAGTTTCACACAAATCTCTCTGACTCTGTACCTTGGAAAAAAGCTCCAAGCCCCATCCTCTGATAGCACTTTCCTTCCAGGTGGTATTTGTACAGTATTCCTGGGAACCAGCTCCGGACTATCACCATGCTGTCTGCACGAGGAAGATCTTTGCCTGATGCACATGCCCTCTTGGCACAGGGAACAAGCTAATCCCAATATCCTATTGACAGTGCTCAAGGCCTGGGTCCTGCCCATTTTTATTCACAGCACAGATGTAGCCATGGAGTTCTGAACAGAGGTAATGCTCCTGTCAGCCTTTCACCCTTTTAGAACCTCACACAGCAGAAGTAATGCTGCCAAAACACTACTCCACTATTCATCTTTTAGTCATGTCTCCATTAAGGTGTAAGAAATTACTCACCACTAAGCTATACAGCTACACACAGAAAAAGCTTTTCCTGTCTTCCCTTCTCTACCAGCAATGTCAGTTCATGTCTAGGAATTTGTTCATTTAATCTCAAACAATTCTCACACCTTTTCCCTCAACCCAGGCTGTCAAAGCTTTTATATATATTGATAAATACATTCAACCAGTTTGTAATGGAAATGACAACTGCACCGCTTCCACTCAAGCTTTCACTTGGGCATTTTCTCATATGGAAAATGTTATTCCAAGGAATGAAACAAAAGCATTACATATCCAAGTAGTACCTAATATGGGAGAAACATAACATTTTCAGACACAAGAAAAATGTTTCTGCTTATTTGCCAGTCCCTGAAAGTCTGCTTACTATGAATATATTAAAGAAAAAAAAATCAGTCCATTTACTTCTAAATTTAAACTTTAAAAAGCGAATGTGGTTTCTTTCCCATTATGCAAATGTCAACAACCCATAATCGTTCCTGTTGAAAATAGATATGCAACATGAAAACAGCTGTATCAACCACAACCTAAATGCACTTAAATTTAAGGGTAGAAACATAAAAGAATGCATGAAGTTGGACTCCTGGTTTACTACACTCACCCACCCCCCAAAGCTAACAAACAATCTTGCTATGAACACAACATGAGATTTCCTTTGGTAAGTGGATTAGTGAGGACATCACACAAGAAAGAAAGGATTTTTTAAATTGGTTTTGCTGAACAAACTGTGAAAATGTCACAACTTCAATGAAATAGATCAAACTGAAACACCCAGATATTCCTTAAACCCAGAACGTTTCCCCTTTAAACAATCAAGACTATTCCATCAAATCTCTGCAGATGTGACTTTTCAAAACTGCAGGTCACCACCATTTCCAATTCTATAATTAAATTAAGAATACTGCTTCTTTTAAGTTTCCAGTAAAACTGTTTTATGCAAGTAGCATTTGAACTACCAGACTCACACCAAAAACAAGAAAAAATCTTCTGCTAGTCCAGTCAAACCCACCTGGCAGCATCATCAGGAAGCATATTATGGGGTTACAGCTTCTAAAAGGAGCTAAACACTACTGAACGTATTTACAAGTCTTCTGTTCAGAACATCAACAACAACATGGAAAGAAAAGTACTAAAAGTGATGAAATGAGCAGTCACCCCTTAAGTGCAAGCTCAAGTAAGACAGAAAGTTGAGTTTTAAAATGCTGGCAGTGCATCCTCCAGACCAAAGGGAGAATTAACACGAAATCAATTCCCTAAAGTCGGTGGCCCTGCCAGTACTACAACTGCAGCCGGTCTACAGAGGCTCTCAGCTCTCTGGACCTCCTTGCACATCTGGAGTACAGGACAGGCCAAACTCATTTCTGGAAACACAAGCCCAACAGTTCTCACTAAAAAAAAAAAGTAATTAATGGAAATACAATGGATGGAAAATTTATGGTAATTTCCCGTCGATTTTATGTGCAATACAGTAGCAGAAAACACGTTATATTCACCCAACAGCTGCAACATGCATGATGAATGGGACCAGCACTAAGGCCAATAAAAAGCAATCCACAAAATGCAATTTTTTTTCCTGTGAAGTGATCAAGGTTCCAGGTCTGGATCTTACATTTATTTCGCTTTGTACCAATCACCAACCACATCAGCTGTAGACTATTTACCATACCCCAGCTTGGAAAATAATTTTTTTTTTCCTTTAAGTTACACAAGTAGTTTAATGTACAATCCTGATTCATATTAGCCTTTGTAAACTGTACATACAGATGAAAGGTATTTAGGAATGTAAAAACTGCAGTTGAAGGTCACAACTGTAGAAATGTTCCTCCTGTCCTTGGGATGCATACTGGAATGTTTTAAAGAAATCTCTGAAATCATTTTAGAGTAAGAAGTGAAGTGTTCCTTACTGGTCATGCTTTCTTCAGCAACAGATCTATGAAAAATCAAGACCCACATACAGTACTAAAGAAAAAAATTCTTTCAAAGCTTATGGACCAAACTTTGATCTCAGATAAATGGGTACAAATGTTCATGCGTTGTGACCAAGACCATTATTTTGCCCCATTACAGCTATCAAGTACTACAACCATCTGTAAAGATCACTTTTGAAGAAATGTAAGAAATGTTTTGCTCACAGCGATATGTGCTGAATGCCCTTTTATTAGGTTGCACAAGAGAGGCAGAGGATGAAGAATATTTAGCACAGAAATGAGACAATAATAATTTCCATCCATTTTTTCAAAAGCTCTTGTGAAACCAGCTGCCTTTATCCAAGTTGAACAGGAAATGCAGTTCTGGTACGTCACACTGTACAATAATAAGCTGCAGATTCTGTATTTAACCTGTCTACATGACTCAAGGCAACTGTTTCTCCTGCAGCTTAGGGGATGATTTCAGTGTTGAAATTTCTTCCTTTCAAATACACATTGTATATGCACAAGAGTGAGAGTATATACACAATCAAATGAACTCAGAATGGCTCCCCAAATACAGCAGCTGTATTAAACCAAACAACCTGTGTGGTGATGGTGTTAAAATACCACCCTGTGTATGCATCTCTTCCTGACATCATAGTGTCTGAACAAAACACTGTAAAGCCAGCTCTTTTAACACTTTGCTTAAGATGTATTTGTCACTGCTAGATCTTCTTTGGCAGCAAAATCTTGGCTGAGGTACAGCTCAGAGACACTGTACAATTCATTCGGCTGCCATCCATCTCACAAAAGAAAGCAGAAGAACTTAGTGAGTCATGTTAACAGACATAAGTACATAGAAGTGAATGTTATTACGGGTGGGAAACATTAACTTTGTGAGTCAGTTTCACATATTTCATCTACTTTCTTGTGAAAAGCACGATCTACTTTGGCAGGCATACAATGTGATTTATTTGGATTTCTAAGTAGCGATATTTACAGATTAATTAAAATGTTCAAAGACATCTTTCATGTCTTGGCAAAAAGTCTCCCCTCCTGCGCTACAACTATACTCTTAATATCCCAGTGGAATGTATTTTCACAAATATTCTCACTTAATTTAATACTTATGGTCTGCATGTTTCCAGTAGTAAGAAAAAACGCTGATACTCCTGAACAAAGTCTATGTGATCACTGACCCTCAGTGAAGAGCTAGCCAATTATGCCTTTGTTTGCAGCTGCTAAAATACATTACACAAAAAAGGAAAAAGTTACATTGCATTCCTGTGGTAGTTTGACTCACTCCCCTTGGCTGGATGCCAGGTGCCCACCAAAGCTGCTCTGTCACTCCCCTCCTCAGCTGGGCACGGAAGAAAACATAATGAAAGGCTTGTGGGTCAAGATAAGGGCAGGGAGAAATCACTTAGCAGTTATGGGCAACACAGACTCAATTTGGGGAAATTAGTTTAATTTATCACTAATCAAAACAGAGGAGGACAACAAGAAATAAACCAAGCCTTAAAAACACCTTCCGCCTCCCCTCCCTTTTTCCCAGGCTTAACTTTGCTCCCAATTTGCTCTCCCCCAGTGGTGCAGGGGGATGGGAAATGGGGGCTGCAATCAGTTCATCACACGTTGTCTCTGCCACTCCTTCCTCCTCATGGGGAGGACTCCTCACATTCTTCCCCTGCTCCAGCATGGAGACCCTCCCATGGGAGACAGTCCTCCACAAGCTTTTCCAGCATGACTCCTTCCCATGGGCCGCAGTTCTTCATGAACTGCTCCAGCGTGGGCTCCTCTCTCCTTGGGTCCACAGGTCCCACCAGGAACCTGCTCCGCTGTGTGCTTCCCNACAGGGTGCAGGCCTTCGGGAACAAACTGCTCCAGGGTGGGTCCCCCGCAGGGTCACAAATCCGGCCTGCAAACCTGCTCCAGCGTGGGCTCCTCTCTCCTTGGGTCCACAGGTCCCACCAGGAACCTGCTCCGCTGTGTGCTTCCCAAAGGGTCACAGCTTGTTTCAGGCATCCACCTGCTCCAGCATGGGGTCCTCCACGGGCTGCAGGTGGATCTCTGCTCCACCATGGACCTCCATGGGCTGCAGGGGCACAGCTGCCTCACCATGGTCTGCACCATGGGCTGCAGGGGAATCTCAGCTCAGGCACCTGGAGCACCTCCTGCCCCTCCTTCCTCACTGACCCTGGTGTCTGCAGAGCTGTTTTTCTCAGACATTCTCACTCCTCTCTCCAGCTGCAATCATGCAGGGTTTTTTTTCCTCTTTGTAAATATGTTATCCCAGANTTCCAGCACCTTTTCAGAGAAGGCACACCAGTAGCCCCTCCTGCTACCAAAACCTTGCTACACAAACCCAGTACAATTCCTTTGTAGTGTTAATCTTTTATGTAGCTTAAGGGATGGAACTCACATGTAAGATGGAAGATCTAAACCAGACTGTGATAAAAAGCTGGGCTACCTCTTGAATACTGAGATAGCAGACATGCATTTTTGCTTTTTAAAAAATGTTCAGAAGCAGAAAATGTTTGCTTACCTTCACTTACCATTACAGCATGACCCTCTGACTTTTCACTGAATTTTAACAATCCCTTCCAAAGTAAGTCCTGTATCAGAATTTGTAATCTAATGCTAGAACAAGGCAGAGGTGCAGCAAGAAAGCTCAGAAAGGAAAAACCTCACACTTTCAGAGCACTGAAGTTAAGCATATGTTGTTCAAGAAGAAATAAGGACGTGAGAAAAAGTAAGGCTGAGAATATTTCACAGCCCATTTGAAATCATTCACCTTTTCATATGAAGACAAAAATTGGATATATTTGGTTCCCATCACATACAAAAACTACACTTATCTGTAGCTTGAAGAGCTTGAACTCAATAGCTACATTCCTTTATTACTACAAAAGGATTCATTAGACTTCTATGAAGAAAAACAGATCCAAGTGCCAAGAAAAACTAATCACGAGTCCTCCATTTTAAATTACATTAGCAAATTGATATAAATCTCCAGAGAAATGTCTAATTAACTCCACAAGAAACAAAACAAACAAAAAGTCCACATTCATTTTAAAAGACTAGATGGGTCTACAGTTTTAAATTATGACACAAAAGTCCTTCAGATTGCAGTTGCCTCTTCAGGTCAATTTCAAGTCATATTTCTCAGGCTGCAAAATGGTAAGTAGGGTATAAAAAGACACAAGGATATCTACTGGCCTAAATACACCAATGCTCACACCACCACTGCCTGTGGTAGACTCCTAGACCAAGCACCAAGCATATATGGAAAAGTCTTGTCATTTCTCCAAGTGAAAATTAGGGCTCACTGTAACAACTTGGGAACAACACATGCAGTGCTTTTTTATTTATGCATCTAAATCATCAGTGATTTTTAAGTATTGTGTAAGGTCCTATTAGCTGCAAATCAATCACTGCAGTTCTCTTCTTAAAACATGTTATTTCCATTCACATTCCTGCAGGCAGTGTAATAACAAGTTCTTTGCTAAATCAAGATTCCCAAACTGTAAAAAAATTTACATCAATGACAATAAACATTCCTTACTATACTAATTGAAGCCAGAGGCCTTCTTCTGCAAATCTTTATCCATATGACTGATTAAAGGCAATTAGGCATTATAGCAAGAACTGGCAATCTGTAGTACTGTACTCTCAGATGACCATAATAATCAGTGTCTAAACATGATCCTTAAAAAAGAGAAGAATTAAGAAATCATAGCTTGCCTTGGACAAATGAGGTAGGGAAAGAAGAATGGCAATTATCTTCAGGCAGCTAAGAATGTTAGACAAAACAAATGAAGAAAAAATCCATCCATCATTCAGCGATATGCTTTTGGCACAAAATAGAAAAAGAAACGGATCTTTTCCAGACTGTACATGACAAGGTGCAACTAGTTTTCACAATTTAAGGAATTAGACAACTTTAGCCACTTATTACCATTTAGCATTGTCTGGGCATTTTATATTCTGTCATACAGATGGTCACTTACCACATTTAAGCTGAAGCTCTCCTAAGCAGCCATAAGCATCCATGAGTTTTTCATACTGTCCTTTAATTGCATCCTTTTCTTCTGGAGCTAAGAAACAAAGGGAAAGGCAGGAAACTTAGTTATCCAGTCTTCATAAAATTTTCAGATTGCTATTGCCTACACCAATGCTTTCCACAGTTGATTTTTCTCAGTCAACAAGACTACAGTACAAAAGTAGGGTTAAAATGCTGTAAAACCACAGAGATTAAAACATGATGGGGCAGAAATGCATAGCATCTCCACACACCACCCTAGAAGAAAGAAGAACACTCACTAAATTTTCAATCAACCTGATTGTTAGTAACGATTTTATTCTATGGTACAGATGCCACACCAGATCCAGAATAAAGAAAGAAATATATAAGCACATGTAAAATATACACAGTTCTAAAATAAGAACAAAAATAACAATCAGTCTTGCCATAAGCTAAAATATAATATCTTTTCTTGATGTACAAAGAGAGTTTATACTTCCAGACTCTCAGTTTAATTTCAGGCAGAACTGGAATTTTTTTATGCAGGATAGCATGATTTGATGTAGACACATGACCAGATGTTGATTTCAAGAGGAATCAAACATATTTTAGTGACGCAATAATTAGTTAATTAAATAAAGGGTCAGATGCTTGTGTTACATTTGTGCATTTCTGCAACAAGCAACTGCAATAGGCACATACTGAACATTTAGATACTAAGCCAGACCACAGATCAAACTTGTCACTGGATATTTTAACATAAAACCAGCATACTTTCTGAATGACTAAGTCGGCATTTTGTATATATTTCCCAGTGAGGAGCAAGGTTAATCTCCCAAATGAGGAAAATAGACTGTAACCTTCAAATGTCCTTTTCCTTCTTGAACTACAGAAAAACAGCAACACAGTACTTTCAGAGATTTGCTAATAATATGCAATCTTATGCTCCTAATTAACTTCAGCAGTTAAAAAAACCCCTGAAACCTCTGGGCATAAAAAGGACAAACTGAACTGCTTGCAATGGATGATAGAAGAGAAAAGAAAGAGACTTCTCTTTATAAATCTCAAGAGGCAAGGAGCTCAGTGAGAAGCGTAGAAAACAAGTAAATATCCCATATATAGCTCACACTTTAAAGTGAAATGAAGGACAATTCCTCTTGCAAAATTCCTTAACAGAGGCAACCCCCAAGAGTAATTAAAACATGTTTGTCTCAATTTTTGCACTTATGACAAATAAGGAAGACCTGTTAATTTTTTCTTAATTTTGTTTTTACTACTATACTTTCACAACTTACGTACTCTGCTTTCTTAGAACACTGAGTAAATCAGGAGAAACTAGCAGAATGTTGATACCACACACACCAGTGAAGCAAAGCATAATCAGCAGATAGAGAATAAAGTGATTTTTATTGGGTAACATAAATCTCAGGACAATAACAATTTAAATACTCAGTAATGGCACATTTTAAGAGCTGAGAATCTGCAAGCTCAGTTTGCAGGCACTTATAAAAATAATTTCACAAAACCAGTTTAGATAGACTACAACAATGTTTCAGTCTTTGAAAAAAAACCTCCCTGTCAAGACTTGTTTCTTATGTATTAAAAAAAAAACAGGTTAAAAAAGGTGATGTTTCACTTTCCATGGCATCTTTACTAAGTAGAAAAGAGCAGCAACAACATACTGACAATGTTTTCTTAAATCTGCTTTAAAAGCTTGTCTACATTAAAATAATTGTGCTACTTTAAAATAAAAAGGGAAAACCAAAACCAAAATTCATGCTCCAAATATTCCAGCTTTAGGAAGAAATCTAAAAGAAGAGAAACACCAAGAGATTCAGATCTGAGACTGATGCGGAAGCTCATAAAGTTGCAGGCCAGGCACAACCTGAAAGAATTTCAGAAGTCACATTGGAAGCATGGTGATACTCTTCAAAATAGAATTACAAGTTGGAAAGCTGGCTGTTAGACGTGTCTGGTAAGAGCACAATCCAAAAGAATGGAATTTATTTCAGTGTGGGATTAAGCAACACACAGCTCATTCCACTACTGGCAGGAAGTACCTGCCACTGGCATGTATGGAACCCACTGGGGTTTCCCAGGTCAAGTCAGTGGCATCACACACATGTCAGCTCCTGGCACAGGACTTCTCCAAACACACAGCCAAATAGCTGCGTTTCGCCAATACCGGGACAGAAACACCACCGTTCCAGGCAGGCCACTTGTCAGAACCTAGGCCTGCACAGCAGCATCCGTCAGGGCAGCAGCACCAGCAGAGCTGCCTGGAAGGAATGAGCAGGAAAGGAACATGCCAGACACAGCTATGTCTGTGGGTCATGCAAACAGAGAGGCCAGAATGTTTTAGTGCTTACGGACCACATTTGGGGGGGTGGTGTGTGTATTTCCTTTGTTAAAGGTACCAATGGAATTTGAAGTCTCCTGTCCTGTTACGCTCCTTGGTGTTGCACAAAGGACATTATTCCAGAGGGCTTGAGGCAGGTTCATATCTTATTATTAAAACAAAATATTTATAAATCTCAAAATCTTATTGAAATCTCAAATAACTCTCATCAAAACCCGAAACATCTCCTAGAGCATTCAAAGAGTGCTAGGACACGAGTCAGAATCAGAAAGAGTGTGGCTACACAGAGAACAAAACTTACGTGCTACTTTGTTGGATGAAGAGCGTTAAAGGGAAAAACTTCTGTGAAACTCTAAAGGATTGTGATGAACAGGGAAAATAGATACCAATATCTGACAAGTTTCGACAATACAGAAAATACAGTTTTACCAGCACTTGGCAGTACATCTCATTAATGCATATAAATATCTCAAAGGCGGGTGTTGAAGGGATGGTGCCAGACTCTTCTCAGTGATGCCCAGTGGCAGGATGAGGAGCAATGGCCATAGACTAAAACACAAGAAGTTTCACTTCAACATGAGGAAGAACTTCTTTACATTGAGGGTGGCAGAGCACTGGAAGAGGCTGCCCAAGGAGGTCATGGAGTCTCCCTCTCTGGAGAAGTTTAAATCTCACCTGGACAAGTTCCTGTGTCACCTGCTCTAGGTGACCCTGCCTTGGCAGGGGGGTTGGACCAGAGGATCTCCTGAGGTCCCCTCCAATCCTGAGGATTCTGTGTTTCTGTGGTAATGTGAAAATTATTTGTGTTTCTCTCTTAAATGTTCCAAAGTCAGGGGATTTATTCGCAACAGCTTTCATAAAATCTCTGAAATGCAGAGCAGTGAGAGTGGTCTGGTTGAAAACCCAGGATGAGGACTACATGTTTAGCTACATTCTGCTCACATGTGAAATCCTTCCTCTTTTAAGCCAGACAACTTGAGATACCTACATATATACATATAGAGTTAATACACAATACTACTACACAAGTTGAAGAAACAAAGAAGTTTTCTACTTAGAGAACAAGTTTAGTTTGAAATTACATAGTGCATTTCTTTACTACCTAATAATAACTAAGGTATACATAATAATCACCAAACTCCACTAAAGCTTCCCATTAATACTTTTTTAGTAATCTTTCCTTCCACTAAGCATATAATGAGTATCAGCTCTCCTGAAATAATTACATCTGTGCTGTGTTCATAATAGCTTTGGATTTGCACGCGATCTGCATTCCTCAAGCATTTTTCTTAATTATGAATAAGCTCCTGATGCAAATACAAGGTTGACACTTTAGCTCAACACTTTAACCCCTGCAAAACAAGAGGCATGCAGTAATTCAATGAAACTAACCTACAATAAAATCAATTAACAGTGACCTTTTCCATGCATAAAATGTTTCAGAGCCAAAAAACCTCACACCATGAAAAGACACGCAACTACATTATACCATATGCCTTAACAAAGTGTGACTTCCTGCTTGTAAAAGCTGCAAATTCAATTTACCAGCTAGCAGGAACTGGCCAGACATATGCAATTTCCTTTATTCAATCCCTCCTTAGGGCTGAAACCCCAGACTTCAGCAAGAATCAGCACAACTCTCAAGCATATGGAGCCCAGGAAGGTTAGTGACTGGAGTAAGAGGGTAGAGAAAGGTACCATAATTCCAAGTCCAGCATTAAGGACAGACACAGTAATGCCTACAACTTAAAGATAAAAATGAAGGAAAAGTTCTTGAGAAAAAAAAAAAAAGAATCTGAGACCTGCATTATGGATTCTGTTTCTTCCCTGTGATTTTTCAGCCTGATTCTGGAAATAGTCACCTGCTTGGCTGTAGGGACTGCTATATGAATGTAATCTCAAGCATATTTCTAAGTACTTCAAGATGCATAGGTTTGGTGTCATGGGATGACTTTGTGTCATTTAGCATTGGGGGAAAGAGGTGTGAACTTTCCCCAGAAACAGGGAAAATCTACAATCAAACAGAAATTTCATACCAAAACTCCCATATATACACTA
Organism: Gymnorhina tibicen; assembly: GCA_013399875.1. NCBI lineage: Eukaryota > Metazoa > Chordata > Aves > Passeriformes > Artamidae > Gymnorhina > Gymnorhina tibicen. The sequence continues at coordinate 330,303 of VXAZ01000937.1, forward strand.
CCATAAGCATCTTACCTAGAAATAAGTCCAGTGTCTGGTATACTATGAGTTTAGACAATTAACTTGCCTCCAAATTGTGTTTTCAGTCATCTGCAGACACATTTACAGTACTTTGTTGTATTTTCAATATCTTTCACCACTACAGTCTTCCTGTTCACATTCAATCCAAGCTACACAGGCATGAAAATCAGACTGTATTCAGAAACACCTTATACAGAGCTGGGAAGAAGTCTGTGCTCAGAGTTACAGTTAAGAGAGTCCAAATATTTAAAACATTAAGAAATGTATTTACCAATTTTCTAGTAAGAGATGTTTCTGGTTGAAAACACAACAAACAAAACAGAAAATTGGCATTTTGGAAAGATCAGTTCCCTGGTTTTCTCTATCAGATTGAGAATAATCTGCTTCTAGTGAGAGATTATGTTTTCATACTTGCATGTGCATATATGGATACATTCATCCACAATCAAAGACTAATGGATTAATGAAACCACCAGGTTTCTACTGGCCAGCTCCATGCTGCTGCAGACAGTCAAGAAAATAAAAGGGAAGTCCCTAAGTGGTTTCTCTGAAGCTTGGCCATTATCTTTATGTGGTTTCTGCCACGTATGACTCATATTTACATAGAAACTTGCAGCAGTCACTACAAGCATAACCACCACAAAGAATTCATCCTTCAGAACCACTACTTGTTTCCTAGCATAGAAAACAAGTCTTGTAATCAACACTCTACATTTACACTAATATATCCTCCCTCTTCTCCGTACCCAGTTTGCATTTTGACAGTAGCGAAAGAATTGCAACACGCACTTTTTCCTGTAACCTAAAGTGGTGAAGTTCGGCCTGAGAAACCACAGCTTGTAAGTGCCCACTGCCAGCATAACCAAGGAAGACAGGACTTCTGCTCTGTAGACTGCTTCCACAAGTTCTGTAGGGATCCACAAATGGAAAAGTTTGAACACCACTAAACTACGGAAAACTTCATAAAAGTTTGTGCTAGCTATACGAATATTCTGGCGTAAGAGTAGAAATGAGCCATGGTGGAGGGCTCCCTGTCTTGGATAGAGTGTAGTGCTTAGAAATACATTCACAGTGTGCTTACACAAGTATTGGTGTTTGATTTCCATACCCCACTCAGCGGCATAGCTGTTCACATAAATACAAAACCAGAGCTAATTGTGCACAGTGAATGTACATACAGCACAGAAGCTGCTTTCTGTACAAAAGAAACAAAAGATGCATAGGTAAATAATTGCTACTTCCTGGTTTGGCGACACTTTACCCTGATTTCACTCAGCTGCATCAGAGAACCACACACACACCTGCAACTGAAGTGGCAGAGGAGGCACAGAGCTCCTCCACAGAGTGGACACGCACCTTAACGCTTTATAAGTTTGTCTCTAGTAAAGGCTAACTTCCCAGATCTGTGAGTACAAGTCTGGAAAAACCTCAGACATATTTGCAAAAACACGCACTGTATCAGCTTTGAACTTCTGTACTTTCCAGACACCATGGTCATTTAGGATTTACCACAACAGGTGATGTAACATCCTTTGTAAAATCAGCTGCAGAAACAAGGAGCTTGCAAAAAAAAAAACAAAACCAAAAAACTCTCCACCCTTTGGCTCTGCCCTTGAGAAAACACATTATTATGCTGAATTTCAATAGCGGAGCACTCCTGTTGACAGCTTTTCACTGAAATTACCTGCCATAATAAAGTTAAATCACCATATTTTCAGCACTATAGCCTTAGTTTAGTTTAGCAACTGCCTTGACAGCAGTCCAGAACTACCTTGTGCAGTTCACTTCATCTGTAAACCACTGAAACTGTAATGTGTTTCAAGTAGGAACAGCATTTGTATCTATACTCCCTGTTGTATCAAGCAAAAACTTCTAAATCAATGACAATTTTTCTTCATCCTTCATGACTGTAGGTTTCTTCCACAGAATATACTGATGTTCTAGTTCAGAGAATTCCTGGAGGAATTGTTTCAGGCTGTCACCCATCCTTCTGGAGATAACTAAAGCTCTAGGATTGCCAGTGGCAAAAAAAAAAAAAAAAAGCTTCCAGCAAAATGTGTCACTCAATTCAAAACAGTGACTTTTACCCTCCACCCTACAGTGACATCATGAGAGGAGGAAGACAAACTCCCATCCTCAAAAATACTATTTAACTTATGGTAGAGCAGAAAACTGTTCTGTTGATATCACATCACTATACAGATTAAGTTAAGGGGTTTAGGGATATGCAAATAGGTTTCCTGGTTTCCAGTGATTTTTGATTTCTTGATTTTTCCAAAAGTTTCTTAGTTTAGGTTTCCATTGCAGGACAAGTGTTCTCGTTTTATAAATTGCTGACATCTCAGACAATTAGAGATCTTTACAGTATTTTTCCACCTCTGATATCCAGGATGCAAATATTTTTCAGGTATTATATCTCTGTATGCAGTACGGAAATTCTGAAACAGAACCAATTTGCAACTAAAATTGTCATCACTACCTTTACAGCATATTGAGAGAGGAAAAGGTATAAAGTCATCCGTTCACAAGACAGCGTCAAATTGTTAGCTTACATATTTGAAAGTGTTTATTTTAATGAGGAGTTTGCCAGAGGTTTACAGCCCGTATTGACACTGTGCCTGTACAAGTGTGTGGTTTTTCAGATTTTTTTTTTTGTAACACCACTTCTTCTAGGACAATTTGCGCTCCCTTCTGCCACTTGAACTAGGTTATATTCAACGTTTCAGTTTCTTCTAGTACGAAATTATTATAGAAGCAATTAAACTTTCCAAAAGTGCAGACGTCATGCCTGTTCAAGGGCAGGGATACCTGGTAATTATGGAAAAAGGAATAATGAACAATGACTAAAATTTGTTCTCAGGCCTTCACAGCCCATCTATGATTATTCCTCTCTACAGTTCTGTTTACATGAGGGTGCAGTTGCAAACCTATATAAACTGTTGTACAACTTAAGTGCTCCAGGTATACCAATCTGCTCTTATTTAGTGTAGAGGTTTGTACAAGGCACAGTTGCACAATTCCTCCTCAACACAGGTATGCAATTTTTAAAGAACTTTATTTTACAAACAGAAAGTTAGACAGAGAAGCCAAAACTAACACAATCCTAGGACTAGTAGGTCTGAAACCACACATATACAAAGTTTATATTAACCTCCCACTGTCGTGTTCTATGGTTAGTAACAACCTGAAGGCAAGTCAAACAAAACAGAATTAATGTTGTTTCTGTTACCACCCTGCTGTGAAGCTTCCTCTTCACAATTCTTCTAAATTCACCATCACAATACCTACTGCTGGTTTTCCCTCTTTTTCTGGTCTTCTGCTGCATAAACAGAAGAAATTAGCTAAACAGGCTCCACTGGACAAACTAGCTTTTCCTACAATACAGGAACCGACCCAGGGAGGAATACAGAAATCACATGAAATAAAATTACAAGTTTAGTTGTAAGTTATTACCATGCAGTGAGCTGAATGCCAGTGCACAAGTGACTATAGTTATCTCAAAATGTGACACTGGACTTCCAAAGGGCATGGCAAACAGGCTTTTTACACCATACAAATCACTACTTCAGAATTCTTCTAACACATTTTAAAAAGAGACTATATAAATTCTATAATAATAGAATCACAAAACAGTAGAATCATTAAGATTAGAAAAGATCATTGAGTCCAACCATTAACATAGTACCACTGTGTTCATCATTTAAACCACGTTTCCCAGCTTCCACATCCACATAGTTTTGGATCACTTCTAGACACAGTGGTTCCACCACCTCCCTGGGCAGCCTTTTCCAATAGGCCTGACTACCCTTTATATGAAGAAAATTCTCCTAATATCCAATCTAAACCTCCCCTGGTGCAAGGTGAGGTCATTTCCTCTTGTTCTGTTGCTTGTTACCTGGGGGAAGAGGTCGACCTCCACCTGGCTACACCCTCATTTCAGGCAGTTGTAGAGAGTGATAAGGTCTCCCCTGAGCCTCCTTTTCTCCAGGCTGAACACTCCCAGCTCCCTCACCTCCTCCTCATCAGACTTGTACTCCAGACTGTCACTGGCTTCATTCTCCTTCTCTGGACATGCTCCTATTTTGAGATAGGCCAGGATGTCATTGGCCTCTTTTTTCACCTGGGCACACTGCTGGATCATGTTCAGATGGGTGCTGAGCAGCACCACCAGGTCCTTTTCCACTGGGCAACTTTCCAGCCACTAAATCATTTTAGGTATACCAATTCAAACGGGGGTTGGCAACACTGGGGGAGAAAAATCTACTCTATGTTGATGATTCCTTTAATTAGTGAGATTTCAAACCTTTCTAACCACTGGTCATAGAGGTGGCTCAGGGCTGGCTAGATGAATACTGGACTCTCTATTTTATTAATGCACATTGACTTTAGGATGCAGAGCTGCTTTAGATTTTTATCAGAATAACAAAATACAGACCCAACCCCACTGATATCAATATAGAGTTTTACAGTCAACAGGTTTTAGAATCAGGGAAAGTGAGTAAAGTGCTGCTCAGTACTAACTGACTTTTCACTGCCAGTTCACTGAAAACTGACACAAAAAAAACCCCTAGAAAAATGTAACACATTCATGTCCACTACTACCAAAGAATTTAGCAAGAAACCAAACCCCCAAAATATTACACAATGTAAAACTCCAATAAAATAAACAAAACCAACCAAACAAAAATCCCCACAATGAGGCAATAACCTCTTTTTCATGTGAGGTCAAAATTCTTCCATTATCAGAACTATTCTTGTGAAAATCAGCTGCCCCTTGATGACCTTTTTGGCTTTCGTCATTCCTAGAGTACCCAACACCTGAAAATCAAGTATTTTAGTCCGCATGTCCTGCCACTGTACATTGTGGAAGATTCAGCTCAGTGGACCCAGATCCTGAGGTGATATTGTGGCTGACAGCGTACAAATCAGCGTACACACAGATCTTACTACAACAGTTTGAGCTGCTTGAACACGGACTCCAACAACGCTGCGAACAGCAGCATGATTGCAGGCACGAGTATCATATAGAAAACAATTTAAGAACACAGCACAAGCATGGGTTCCCCTGCGTTGCTTTCTGCACCTTATATTCTCAGTCACCTCATTTTTCTTTGTCTGCCTCAACATTAGCAACATCAGCATTGCACTAACTCGTGTGTGACAAGTATCAAAAACACAAGGTGAGACAACCCTGAGCATGTTTACGAGACTCCTCCAGTAAGAGCCGGACACTCAAGTAACCAAACACCGTGCAAACCACAGGGGCACCACACAAGAAGCCTGGGCTTTTTTACGGGAGACAAATCTCAAGTCAGTCATCTCAAAACATCTCTGCTGTGAGCTGGCTGTCTTCACTGGTGGTTAGCACCTGATGTAGCTAAGTAGAAACTTCCTCAAGAGGCAGTGAATCCCATCCCTTTACCTCCCCTGCAGTCAAGGCTGTAGAGGGTAAGTCTTGCACATTAAAGGTGCCCTGTGCCGAGACCCCACCGCCACCAGGCAGCCGGGTGGCCTCTCCTGCTTCTTCTACTCCGGCTCCTGGTGAGGAGGCTAAAGACATCCAGAGCAGCGATGGGACACGGATCGGGAGGAGATGCTGGCCAACCCTCCATGCACGGCACGTACCGGGGGTCACCCTCCATGCACGGCACGTACCGGGGGTCACCCAAATGCGACAGCAAGTGGCCAAGCCTGGAGGTCGGGGTGTAAGTGAGGTGAGGCGCTCTCTGCGGCCAGCATCCCACTGGACGTGGGTCTGCGCGCTCCCCTTCCTCTCTCCACACCACGGGGGAAAGTGCCCCAATGCTTCTGGGCATTGCCTGCTGCCGCCGCACCCCAGTGCCCCTTCGCAGGCAGAGGCTCGCACCCACGGGCAGCTCCGCGCCCCCACAGCCGCCCCCGCACGCACTTACTGAGCGCCGCCACGGTGCCGGCCTCCAGCAACAGGCAGTCCTGGCGGCTGCGCGCCTCCAGCAGGGCGCTCGGCCCCGGCTCCTGCTTCCAGAGCAGCCGCAGCCCTTTGCTCAGAGCCATGGGAGCCGCCGGCCGCGGAGAGGAGGGCGCAGGAGTCCGGGTGCAGGGGATGGCGAAAGAGCCTCCGTCTCGTCGGGCGCACGGCGCGGCGCTCGGGGGCCGCCGGCAGCCCCGCGGGAGCTCCTCCGGGCGGCCGTCCCCGGTCCTGGCCGCTTCTCCCAGGGAGGCGGGCAAGGAGGGCAGCTGTGCCCCGGTCCTGCTCGCCGGTCACCTCAGCAGGCCTCCGGCTGCCTCCGCTGCGGGGGCGCCCAGCCCAGCGCGAAGGAAGCGGAGCGTCCCTCGCAGGCGGCCCCGCCGCTGCGTCCTCCTCCTCCTCGGGGAACCCCGGCTCCGGCCGACGGGGCGGGAGCGACCTTCCCCTTTGCTCCCCGCCTTTCTCTTCCCACTCGCGGTAAACTTTCCAGAGTTAACTTTGTCCCTGTGGCTGCGCGGCTCCGGCTCCTCCTCCTCCGGGACAGGTACAAGCCGCCGGCGGGGCGCTGCCCCCGCCCTGCCCCCGGGCGAGGGGAGGAGCGGCGGCCGCGCTGCCGAACCCAGCGGGGCGCTGTGGGTCCCGGCCCGGCCGGGCTGTTCCCAGCTCGGCTGTTCCCGGCTCTGCTTGCCCCGGCCCGGCGGTGCCGCTCTCCACCCCCGCGGGTGGCGAAGGTCGCCGTCGAGCCGCCGGGAGCGCGGCGGGCCCAGCAGCGCCTTGAGGCGCCGGAGTTGTTCCCTGGGCCGGCGAGGCGGGGGAGGCTGCTGCCGCTGCTGCCCGGGGAGAGGCCGCGCTCCTTCCCGCTTCCTGCGGGCGCGGCCGCCCGGGCTCCCGGCGCCGCTCCCCGCCGACAGGGCTGGCAGGGAGCTTCCCTCGGGGCTCCTTTCCGACTGTGCGCTGTCCCGCAGGCTGCGTATAAAGAGTTTCGGGTAAAGGCACAGCGCACGTGTTCTGGTGTTGCACGGTTCCCATCACAATTCCCTGTGAGTCTGTGCAGAGTGAGTGCTGGTTTTTTTTCCGGAGTTCACCCATAAGGAGTGGATTGAGCAGGTAGACAGAGGTACGCCAATGTGTTCGGATGAGAGGAAAAACTCGCTGGAATTCTAGCGGAAAATGCAGTCCTATTCACACACGGGTAAACCAGGCAGAATTCTAGTTTTTTAACATCACGAATTATAACTTAAATTTATATGCAGAGAAAAGTGCGAAATTCAAAATACCCAAACTACCATCTGTTATTGTTGTCTCACATTTACGTTGAGAACGTCAGTCATGGCTGTGTGCTGCCAGGTGGAATGTCACAGTCCCTGCCTTCTTTGAACGTGATGGAAACAAACTGAAAAGCAGGTACTGTCTATCACACACATCTGGTTTATTTATTTTATAACCAGCAGTAATTCGGAAAGGAGATTGATTTTACATTTGTTTATGGTGCCTCCTTACAAAAGCATTTTGAAAGGATCCGGTATGGAAAGTGGGATTGGTGTTTGCATAGGGCTTTCCCCCCCCTCCCCAGTCCTAAACTTTGATTATAGTATGTAGGGTGAGATTAAAAGTACTGGGTAAAGCAAAATAAATGACCCAGAAACTGTAAAAATTAAGTGACCAGGATGAAAAAAGCGAGACAGCACATAACTCAAAGTTTGGGAGTTTTAGAGGATGTAAGAACATAGATTAAACATGCTCCATTTTAAACAGAAAAGGGGTGCCTTTCTAACAGCTACCTAGTGTGAATGGTAGACCAAGAATCAATTTGTCTTTGACATCTTTCACTCTTTCCCTAGAGAAAAGTGCTCATTTGAGATGAAATACTTAAAGTATCGCTTAATCAGTGCTTCCCAAGAGAGTTGTATCACATTACTTTAAAAAGTTGCCCTGGATCATACACTTGTGTGTTTAAAAATAGCAGCAAAAACCCCCACTCATTTTTGTGTGTGTGTGTGTGTGTGTGTCTTTGCCTTTGGGGAATAATTCTTCACACTCCCCTTTAAACTCCATCATGAGAACAAATTCTCCCTGGGAGGACACGGGTATGTCCCTCTCTATTGCCTGTGTTTGTAACTCCTTAGTAATTTTTGTCATTAGTTCTTTTCACTGCAAACTCCAAGAACACACAATTTAGGATTGTTAATAAAAAGTTTACTGTCAGATTTGTTGGGTAAAATACTGAAGAAAGGATTGGTGCAGCTGGGATAGTATTTTTTTAGCACCTCAAATCATTATGAGGGGATAAGTATGTGAGAGGAAAGCTCAGATGAAGGTGGGAAACTGGAAACCTTTAGCAGTGTGTATGAGAAAGCGTTGCTTCATAGGTGGCTCTCTGAGTGAGTCTGTTCTAATCTGTTACAAAAAGATCTCTTCAGCATCTTCCAGTTGCAAAACATTCACTCAAAAAGCAGTAAGTCAGTTAATTAGGCTTTGTGTTAGAAATACAAGTCTGAGAAAGCAACAATCAGAAAATGGTGAAGAGTAGCTGTGAATAAAACCATTTGTTTTACAAACCTTCACAAAGAATGATATCCAAATTTAGGGCTCATATAGGAACCTTCCTTGATAAACTGGGGATGTGTGCAAAGGTGTTCTTTTGATAAGATCTTTTCGTCTAACCAAACTGTGTTTCAATGCATGGAAGTCCATTTTTAAGGGAAATTGTTGAGATTGACAGATCACCTTTTATCTGAAATTTGGAGTTGAGCTGTCTTTCTCCGGACCTTATGTATGTGAGTATCATGGAAACATTAATTCCTGCAGTCATTTGAGGAGTCCCTCAGGTGAACTCATTTCCTCTTGCACTGCACTTGTTTTCACCCAGGCCATACATCCCTTCTCTGTGGAGTTTTCCTTCCTTTTAATCTCCTGCCTTGACAATTTCATCATCCTACCTTCTTTGCCCCTCTTCACCCATCTTTGGTTCTTTGTCACTCTTTCTACCTTTGAGCAGTCACAGATAGGTTGCATTGCTTTCTGAATGTTCCCACAGCCAAAAAGTGGGAGGTGATCTGCTGCTGCCCCTGCAGCCTTCAGCTGAGAGAAGCAACAGGTCGGTGGGCTCTCTCTACTATTCGGCATGCACAGAATAGTGGCAGTACTTTGGAGGGTGGAATCTCTCTTGTCTGCAGCAGTGTTCCTTTGCTTACCTTTTCTCTTTCCAACTCCTTTTCCAGCTGCTCTCTTCATAGGGGCAGGGAAATCCTTCTCCCTCTGTATTAGAAGGGGAGGACTCCTTAAGATCTGATGTTTCCTGACTGTGGAACTATGTGAAATGCAGTTCAAACAAAATTGCAGCAGTGGTATGTTAGGGGCAGCCTCCATGGTGGGAGGATGCAGCCTTCAGCTACCAACTCAAGTTCAATTCCTCTTAACTCACCCGTAAGCATAAATGGCATTGAAGACAACGTCCACACTGTGTTTATACAGATTTTTAAGCATTCAGCAGTTACCTCAGCCGTAGAAATCACCTCAGTGTAATTTCTGAACCCTTCTATCTTTTTCAAAGTCACTCCATTTGGTTTGAATTTCCAATCGCTTCTCCTCCCTAGCCCCTTGTTTACCTTTGAAGCATTGCCCTGCATTATAATAACTCCTGCTCCTAGGTCCTTATGGTAATGGATGTTTCCAGGGTCCAGAAAACTGCCTCCCTGATAGAGGCTTGCATGCTGATCTTAGCAGGTGGCATTGTTTGTTTGTCTGAAGACCATCTGAAGAGGAACAACAGGGATGTTGCAAAACAGAGTTTAGAAGAACTGGATAGAGCAAGGAATATTTGACTTAGCTGTCTGCACTCTGTCTGGAATAGCTGTGTGAACCCCATATCCTGGACTTTGGGGCATAGGGTGGGTGAATGTCCCCATTGTATTACTTGTCTGTCTTTATGTACCATTGAGTGAACTTTGCAGTCTGGGGCTCTAGGAAAAGCTTTGGTGATGCACTGTAGAAACAAGCAAAATATACTTTTCTTTGTCTAATATTATGCTACTGAAATAGCTTTTTCAGTAACTTTTTGAAGCTCTGAGATTAAATATAAAAGTTTAGTTATGACAGCACTTCCTTAGGATTTTTGTCCACTTGCACATAGCCTCAGTGGTCACAAATTGCTCAGGAAATGTGTGTGCCTACAAGGTCATTGAAAACAGTTCGTGTTTTGCCTTTTATGACAAACTTTTGACTTTAGCAAGTAAAGAAGAAATAGGGGAAATATCTCAGCATATTTTTTCCTGCACATGGCATTCAAAACAACAAGTAACTGCAAAAACTTCTACTATGTTTCCACATTTTCTAGTATAACATTAGAATGAATTCTATTTAAAGCTGAATTTGATACAGAGAAGCATTTACAATAATTTTAGACTAAAGTGCTCAAAATGTTGCTCTGAAAGTAACTGTGGTGTTTTAATGTCACCTCTTACACTGTCAGTGAAATTGAGAGAAGAGCTTTCTATTCCAGTTGGTTACACTTCTGTTGGCCTAGTAAAGAACTTGGTGTGAAAAAGACATCTGGTACTTTGTTACAGAGACAGTCCAATATAGTTTGAGCTAGGTCACTGTTACTCAACAACATCAACTGCATTTCCTCAAAACTAACTGAAGAGCATGAGAAACATGAGTGATAAATTAGCATGCTTTATTTGTTAAGATTTTGACAGAACATTTGACCTTGCTGTGAGTGTAAGAGGAGTGATGCAGGGACATTTTCTTTGCTTCAGTCAGTGACAATATTTTCAAATTTCTGCTCCTGTTTACAACTTTCCTGCCAAGCTCCTCTTACTCCTCGCCATTGGGATCTGTGATCCTTACAACAGGAAAAAGAAACTTTTAATGCTAATAAATCTGTATCATATTTCCCTTTAACCAATTATTTGGAAGGGGGAGGGGTGGGTGTGCAGGCTCAGACCTGACCTTCTGGTTCAGCAGGAGCTAAACATATGCCTGACTTTAAGTATATCAGTAGCCTAAATCTCACAGCTCCTTCCTTGGGTGAAGAAACTTCCTTCTCAAGTGAATAAATAGTGCAGGTTCGGCTGCTCAAGGTGGCCGGACTGGAAGCAAACTAGTTTTAGGCTCAGACTGAGTCAGGGTCTCTCTGGCTGCAGGCGGTAGTTCCACACTGGTAGAAGATTGGCCTGTGAATTCAAGCTCTGAAGGTGTACCAGAAGTGGTTGAGAGATGCTCTGGTGGAGTGCTAGCACTTTTAGAAATGCTGCTAATGAAAAACTGTGTTGCTGGGAGGTCAGTGGAATTTCTCACCTCCTCTTCCACCTGTATTTTAACTCCGTGTATGCCAAATGAAAGAGGTCTCTCTAGAGAGGCAGATCGACTGCATTCACAGGCACTAGGCTTTTCTTATTAAGAGACTATTTTCAGTAACAGCAGCTGTTTTAAAGCTTAACATTCTTCATCCCAAAACTATGTGCAGAAGAGCAGCATTAGTCAGATGGTGTTTATTTAGGCAGTAATAGTGACCAGACAACCAGATAAAATTTTTATTCTTTCTTCCAGACTGACATGCTTATGATTAGTTGTAGGTATCCCTTTCTCATGTTCAAAGGACTAGGAAGCCACAGAGTTTTCCACTTCTTCTTACCTCATTTTCTTGAACTCCTGATAGGAAAAACAAAACGCTTAATAAAATAGAAAATTTGAATTTAAAGTGGACTGCTTAATATCTGCGCAGGAAGATCTGCAGCAAGTTTGTTGGCAGTTTTCCTCAGTGAGCACATGCCTCATCATCAAAAATTGTGCACACCTCTATTGCATATCAACAGTGAGAGCAGAGTTTATTGATTACTCCATATCAATGGATATGGATTTGATGAGCCAAAAAAAAAGGCCTTCCTTTTGTCCATGAATCAACTATGAAGAAAACTCCAGGAAGAGGCAATCCCAGACTGCCAGTTGTGGCATTTCAGCAGTATAATAGTGACCATCATTGTCACAGGTAGTGTGACACTGGCCTACTGGAAGAGGCTGCCTGCAACAAAGTGATTCCTATCTTCATTCTTAAATAAGAATTTATCTATTCTGTTGATGCTCCATATCTGTAAGAAGGAAGAACAGAGTTTTCATGGTTGTTCAGAACCTGTAAGTTTCATTGTCTGTTGAGATGTTACAACTAGCCAGAGAGAAACAGATGAATACAATAATGGACAATGCAAGAACACAACAGAGAGCTGATTATGATACAGATAATGGACCTGAAGGCTAAATAATTTAAAAGAATAAAACCCACCCTTGTATTTCTAGAGTAACCAAATCATACAAAAATCAGAAAAGTCAAGGACAGAATACAGTTAGGCAGGTGACAGCAGGATTTCATATGTTTCTGGATAATTTTGATGGTGCACTCTGTTTATTGAGGAAGATGTTAACTTTTGATCCCTCTTACTATGATTCATTTGTAAATTAATTCCATTAATATCTTTACTTATTTTGTCCTATTGGATAACACAAACTAAACTTAAAAAAAAAAAAAAAAGGAGCACACAGGGTAGATGAGACCTATAACGAGACATTTAGAAATGGGGGTGTGGGAAGAGAGGAAAAAGAGAATGGCATTTCCATGCTCAGTTCATAACTAATTAATGATAATTCATTTAAAGCTTATTGAACTATAGTTTGCTGTGGGATCAGACGTTTAAGGGAGAGTATCTTTTATGAAGTTTCTGTGTGTAATCATTAGTGGGAGTTGATTGAACATAACAGGACATGTTAACTGAGTTTATGTCCAGTACTGGCTATTTACAGCTGTAGTATTTTATAACAGGATTTTTTAAATTAGATGAGCGCGTGTTCTGTGTTCACAGAAATGTATGTATAAACCCAATAGAGGCTCATATCTTAAAGTTCTCTCACATTTCAGTTCTGTTTTTTTCTTGCACATAAAGCATAAAGCTAAAGTAAAACTAAGGGGTTTTTTTTTTTTGGTGAATAAAAGTGAATGTTGGACACAACCTGTCCATTTAAAAGTTTCCGATTTATTCAAGTATTTGAATGCGGAAAAAAAGGGTTAAAACAGTTTTCTATTTGGAGAACACCTCTTTAATACAATCATGTCATGCCATCAATAGATTTTAAGAAGCTGTGTTTATCTTCAGAAACATGTTTTTTTAAAAAAGCACATTAAATTAATGCTTTCCAAAAGAAAAAAAAGCAACTAACTTTGGAGAACACAAGGGACAAAAGTCTATTGCTGTTGTTTGACACTTAGTCCATCTTGTGTAAATAGATGTATTATCAGTATTTAACAATATTTTACTGTTTCATGCTTTTCTTCAGAAAGCTCTCGTAAGTCTTCAAAACCGTGTTAAACACAGTGTGTGGCAGCAGTGATCTGTGGAACACAACAGCCACCTCACAACCAGTACCACCACCCTACAACTACTGAGAAAAGGAGCCTTATGTCTGTGTAATGAGCAGGTTAATTTCGCCAGAGTCCCAGCTGGTACACGAAAATTCAATGGGAAACATTTCCCAGGTTTAAGGTTTGGGATTTGTTTGCTGTATCTTTCTTAAGATACAGAATTTCTAGTTCACGCCTTTGATAATGGACTACTGGTTGTATGCCAGATACTAACCCACATAGCAAAAAGAGTTATTCAGTCACTGTCTAAAAGGAACACAAAATGTCTTGCATGCATGCATTTGCTCTTCTGTGATCAAATGTTCAACGTTTTTTCCATTTGAGTTGTTTCCAGTACAGCATATGTGGTGCTTTTAAAATGAATTTAGGCTTCTTTCTCTCATTTCATTTTATAAACAGATGCTTTGTGGTATTATGCCTCCCATGTTTTAGAAAGCCCTGTCCCTAATTTTCAGATTTGGGAGGGGCTTCAGACCAAAGGGCAAGGGGAGCAAGAGGCACTGTAATAACACATTCCCTTGAAGGAAGAGAACATATTTGTTTACCTGGAAGACTGGGGGTTTGGATTTTTTTTCAACTGCTTTTGGTAAAGTTTGAAAAATCTTGTAGAAATGGAATTGGGAAATAAATCTCAGGTGTTCCTCTCCTCCTCAGCAGCTTTATGACAAGATAACTTAGACTGAATAGTTTGAAAAGACAGAGTATGAACTAGTTCAAATCAGAGTAGTTAATGGAGTTCCTCAGTATACCACCAGTGCTGAACTGGAGAAGGTTAAAGAAAAACTGAAACAGTAAAATAGAGCAAAACTGGCTAAGGAGTCAAGCTATTTCACAGCCTCATTTATGGTGAAGGCAGAGTGAACAGCATATGTTTTTCTTGAAAGGGAAGGAGGACTGTAGAATGAGGTGTTACCTCTGTCAGTGCTGCTGTAAAGGGGTAGCTGACAAAGCACAGTGTGTGAATGAGGGGAACAGACCAGAAAAGAGAAGAACTGAGGGAATATCAAGGTTCGAAGTGATTTGAACCACCATTTTGGTATATTACATTATTCCTAATGCACCAGTTAAATCCACAGACTATGTATATGTGCAAGTAAACATAATTTGGCTTCACTCTGCTTGCTAGTCAGTGTTTGTTTTTTGACAATTTGACTTGTTTATTTAGGTGTGTCGTTCTGCTTCACTAAAACAAGATTTTTGTATTATTTTTACAGAAAGAATTGCCTGGACTTCTAACTTGTGCCACATTCACTATTAACATATAAATTATTATGGGAGTCTGAGGTTGACTGGAATGATACATTCCCACCCCAGGTTGCAGCTGGTTTAGATTTCACTGTGCCTGTAGCTCTCATGCAATCCCTGTTAGCCTGGGGATGGGTCATGGCACACGTAACAAAAACTATTATTTCACACAGGTGAGTAGGCTAGGCTAGGGCTCACAGGCCCAGCAGGTTAAAGTTGCAGGAATTACAGTTAACTCATTTGCAGGCTAATATCCTTTTTTTTCCCCCTCCAAATATGTGTTTGTGTGTGTGTGTGTGTGTGTGTGTGTATCTCAAAAATTACCAGGATGAAAGGGAAGTGAGAAACCATCTTTCCCTGTAGCCTGCACTCCATTCTTAGGACATTTCCTCACTTTCAGTCACCATTACAGGCACCCCAGTAGTACCAGCGACCCGGGAATGCTGGTATGCTTGGGAAGGGGTGAGCACAGAGTGTGGGCAGGCCAAAATAATCTCAGCAGTTTGGCGGGGAGGGGGTGTGGAGTGGAAAGACCTTGTGTGGGTGTGGCTGGACAAGCTCAGCAAAGCTGTGGGTTTGGGAGAAAGCCAGCTCCTGGGGTGTGAGAATTACTGGGCCCTGTAAAACTAACTTTGGAGGGCAGGGAAAACTGGAGCATAACACCAGCGCTCATGTCATCCCTCTGAAGCCAAAAGTAAGAGCCCTTCCTCTGTCACAGACCCTGTCCACTACGATTCACCTTGTGCAATGTCTGTTTGCTGCTGGTTTTGTTACCTCTAATTCAGTAGCTCTTTGGATTGCCTTCCTAGCTGCCCTCATCACCAACTTTTTTTCCTTATCATCCCATTACTCTTCCTCTTCTCTGTCCCTCCCCCTGCTTGGGTCTTTGACACTTTTTGCCCAGCTGGTCCACTGATGGTTAGATTCTGTAATTGGTGACCCTGATACATAGAGCTATTGCAATTGCTTCCAATGTCTTTTAAAAAGTTGGTTGCAGTGACAGATTTCCTGTGCTGCTCTTACAGAATAGCTATCTTGAATAATGTTCCCTGCATATTTTGGTAGGAGTTCAGCAGACTTCTCTCTTTACTTAGTCCAGAAATTTGAAATAGACTTTGTCCGGTCTTGGAGATTTTTGCAAACTACGTGAAAGTGCCAGAATTGGTGTAGCTCCTTTCCACATGGAAACACTGATGCACGGAGTTTGTAGCATGCCTGACTAAAAGCAGAGTTGCTCTGTGATCTTAAAAATGCCTCTGAGAAGTCAGATTAACTAATCTCAGTTTAATTCTAGAAGCTGCTGCTCAGAATGGTTGAGTCAGGATACAACACATTGTAGAGAAACCTTTATAATGACTACTTCTAAACTTGCTGCCTTAAGAGGCACATCTATGCCTTGGTATACATATACATATGCCTTGGTGTACATATATATGTATATATACATCTTGATAAGGGTAATTACATTACTTTTTGTTTGATTATCTGCACTCGAAGTAATAGCCTAATGCTGGCTATTGAGTTTAATTTAGTGGCGGCCAGAGTCCCACAGGAGAAAAATCTAAGGTATCCTGAGACAGATTTCTCTGACTATTTCCTCACCATGCCAGAAGCCAGCTACACTCACACTCAACACCATCTCTCTGCCCTCAGGGCCAGCAGCTGTCTAGCACAGCCTCTTTGGAAAAGCAGAGGGCAGAACCACTTTGATGATCTTAGCTGGCTGCAGAGGGCCAGCTGAGGTGTCATTGCATCCTGGGGCTGAGGCAGAAACAGATAGTGACAGTGCACATCTGTCATGTCTTTCTCCATGCTGCAGAGGAGTTCATCACCAGACCTGTGTGACACACACACACCTGGACCCAGCCAGGGTTCAGCAGTGGACCCGAGCTGATTATTGTTCTCTGCCTCCACAGCAGTGAGAAACAGCCCAGAGCCTTTGTGCAGCTGCAGGTGTCTGCTCGAGCTCCCCTGCAAACACCCAATACAATGTTTGGTTGGGTTTTGGTTTTTTCCCTGTGACAAAAAAATCCCCTTCAGGAAGGGCCGTTTTATTTTACTATTTAAAAAATTACTTAAGACCACTAGTCATTTTTATTAGATTCTAACACTAGATAATTACAATATAAACTCCTTGCTCAGAGGGGAGCTGTGCCAGACAACACCTACAAACAGCTTTCCTGAACTCCACTTTTACTCTAGGAGCAGACCCTCAATCCCCTCTGAAACCACTGCAGTCCCTGCAAGTTGCTATTTTCCAGTGCTGATTTTACAGCACATTCAAATAGATACAAGTCCTGCAGCCATTCTGCAGACTTATTTTGTGGTATAGCAGTCTATGGATAGCAACCTCCTCTTTCTGATTATGAATTTGGTTTAAATTTTGGAAGACTTTCATAAACAGTTGCATTGTGGGTTTGTTTGTGAAGCTTTTTTGGTTGTTGTTTCCTTTCTGCCAAGCATTAAGACTGCGTTTGTAAGATAGCAGATAGACTGGCACAAGTTGTTACCCCAGTAAAGTTTAAGTCACAGTAGGGAAGAAGTGTTCTAGACCTACCTCCTTCCCAAAAGGTTTGGAAAAAAGTCCTTGCTTCAAGTTTGGTACACGCAATTTGTAACCAGGTAGAAAAGTGTCACTACTTAAACAGCGAAGACACATGAAGAGTTTTCTTACTCCTCAGTTTTCTCTGCTGGCAAAACCAGTCTGGAGTGGTGCAGTCCTGGTGAGTGCAATCAGATGGGGATCTTCTGGGGCAGTGTCAAGCTCAGCAAATCCATCCCAGCAGCGAGCAGCCTGGTTTATATTTTGCTATTATATTGCAACAGATGCTAAGTTTAACTTTCCACTTCTCTCACAGCTGTTGAGTTTTTAAACAAAATCTTTACTGAGCTTAAAAATATGACTCAACTAGTCAGGAACTAGTCAACAGTTAGAAAAATGACCCTCATCCCTGTTTGGCCCCTACTTCTGAGGCGGCTTTTCCTTTGGCAAGAATTTAACTTGATGAGTTACTGGACGCACCAAACTTGACAAGATGCTGTGTCTGGCTGGGAAAGAATTTGATAAAAAATAGTAAAATATAGATAGATGAACACTGGATAAACAGTGTCATGCTCTCATTTTGGGCTTTGTTTCCAGCTTGTCATTGGACATTATAGTGACAGGTTTAAAAACCCCAACCAAACATGAAATTTGCATTCTCACATAAGGATTTTAAGGGACTTTAAGAAATGCCAGTAGATATTTCAGATTCACAGTACAGCTGTGAGTGCCAATAGTAGCATAAGGGGGTGCCATGCTTGCCAAAGCCCTCATGACAGCCTTATACAATGGCAAGAACATCCTAGCAATGACCCCCTCCTGCCCTACTGCAGATACAGGTCTCAGAGATGCCAACAGAGTGAATTTAGTGCAATGTATGTCAGGAGTGCAGTAAATTTTGATGGGTCCAGAAAGGTCTTGATGAGCTGGCAATGCACAAGTATCTCAAGTTTATTAGCAAATATATGTTAAAAATTAGTAGTTGTTGAAGATGGTAGGTATAAAAGGAAAACTAAGGGTAGCAGAAGCCTGTTGTTAACAGAAAATAGTATTACACGCAGTCTTGCTTCAGTCCTGACAGAAAAATGTGACATACAAATATGGATTTTAACAGAATACAGCCACAGGTTAGAATAAGGGAAGAACAATATTCAGTAAAAATGAGGAAGCTGGCTTCAGATTGACAGGACCAGTTCAAAGAAATTAATAAATCCTACTGTGAAGCAAACAGTTTTTAACCCTGTAGATGAGAAGAACCTAGAGTTCAGAAAGTTCAGCAGGGAAGGCAGTAAGTATAGTAGCTGGAATCTGAAGGAACACAAAAAATTTAGGATAGTTTAAAAAATCTGGCCAATTAGGAAAGATTAAAAGGCCCAGAAGATTAAAAATAGGCAAACACATTCTTTATAAGACAAGGAAATTAAGCCAGTTTAAATTCAGTATCCCAAAGATACTGCAAAGATCTCAGAGTCACAACTCATGTGCAAAGAGCCATGGGAGAAAAAAAAAAGAGGGAGAAAACAGCTAATCCAAGTTTGTGACTCAGATGTTCTTTTAAAACAGTCTGGGTGTAACTGATATTGCCATGTGACAGAATGGGTGGATTGGTCACCATCCAGTCAATATATCTCTAATTTTATAAGGTTATTTTTGTTAGGGGTTGTTTAGACAGGAAAAAAGGTTTTTTTCTGCTCAAGTGGTTACCTCAGGTAATTAATTTTATCAGAAGAGTTATAGGAAAGTATGTGGAAAAAACAACTGACCAAAGATCCCCCCGCCCCTTCCCAACTAACTGGATTCTGCCTGGTGCATGCTCACATCTCAGTGGTAAGCCCAGAGAAAGGCAGAAGCAGCAGTAGCAGGACACTCGCCTAGTGAATGCTTTCCTTGCTGCTGGACTGCGCACCCTGAGGCTGCAGAGGGAGTAATTTTGGCCAATCCAGACTGGCCGAGTGCCTGGTGTATGTCAAACTAAGCCACAGCACAAGAGATGCATCTTTTTGTTTGTGAGAGTTTGCTTTACAAGGCTGTTAGTCTGAATTCCTTCTAAGAGTCTGAACTAGACTAATTTTGGTAGCAGTAAAATTGATGTATCTCTTAATTAGGATTTACAGAATCAAGTGTATGTTATGGTAGTACTTTCACAGTTATCTTGTCACAGCAAACAGGAATTGCTTAGTAGTGTAAAAATTTCCATACTCACGTAAAGTTAGAACTCACTGAAGAACTCTTAATTGTAGTTGACAGTACACCTCCAAAACCATACCATATAACAAAGTCTGCTGCTGCAGTCTAATCCCATGTTGGGTTAACTGCAAACAAGAAATGCAGGTAGCATTTCTCTCTGTACAGCTACATTTTTATTTTTAAAAAATGGATGTAATTGCAGTAACGGAATGAGCAATTAAAGTATAAAGTTAAACCCAACAGCGTGGGCAGTTGATGTCTTTTATGAAGTCACTGGGCTAATGCCAGTGTTTGGCTCACCCTGGAAGGAAAACATAAGCCAGGAAACAGTAGTAAGGCCTTTTGATGCTGCAGACACTAATTATTCAGCTGTGACAAACAAAACACAGGAGAACACTGCTCAAGTCTTACATTAACTTGCTATTTCTGTTTTATGACTACATCTTCAGTATGCACATTTTCTGTTGCCCCCAACTCATGCAATTAAACTATGTCACTATTCATGTCTAATTTAAAAAAAACAAATATCAAAGACAATCCAATTTCTATTCTGGGTCAACACCATGCTGACACAAAGCCAGGAATACACAGTAGCACTGTGCTCTACTACTTATTTGCAGTCAGGAGGGTTCCATCAACCACGAGCTGGACTGACCTGAATAAAGAAAGCTTACAACATATGCGTAGCCTTTGCTGGTTTGCAGTCACTGGCACTATTATACCATCCAGTTGGGATGCCTGCTTTATGGAAGACACATGGATGCTTTCTCATTCCTCAGCTGGCCCGTGTCTTAGCTGGTGAAAAGCTACAGGGAGGATTTGCCTCATACTGCATTTGCCCTGCTAAGAACCAACATGATGATTTCAAAGAAAAAGATAAAATAGTCTGGTGGATATACATAAATATTTATTATCAATTTAACTTCATTTTACTAGAAGTCTTTAAACAGTTTTTCTTTTTCTTCTTTTTTGCCAAAATGTTGCATCTGACACAGTTGCTACCATCATAGCTTCCCTGCACTGGGAATGCAGAGCTTACACTTAAGATTTCAAAACAATCTATTTAAGATAAAGAACTTTCAACTTTAGTGCATATGGAGCTATTTAAAGATTGGTAAAAAGAACCCCCTTCCCCCTCCCAAATGAAGAGTCTGTTACAAAGAGATTTCATTACCAAAAAGTGAATATACAAATGCTAAAAAAATGCTGGCTTGAAAAAGTGATTTCAGAATTTACTGTACACATTGTAACAATTTATTATATAAGCTGCTTCTACATGCAAGCAGATCTTACATTTGGTGTAAAACATTTATACACATTCTTTACAATTTGTACATATTTAAATGGCTGTATCAAACAACACTGCGCTATGGAATTTTGGAAGCAAACAACTAAAATTGGGAGGAGAAAAAGAGAAGGTTTATAAAAGGTGAACAAAATTCACGACACTGAGAAGCATCTAGACTTAGGCTTAGTCTTGTTTGGTTTGGTTTGGTTTCAGGTTATTCAGGCAGACCCAGATTTTCCTTCTAGCACAGAAAAGTAACACCAATGCAAAAGAAAGTAAGGCAACTATTGAACCGGCAGACTGTACCCGTCACTTAGAATGGCTTATTGGTAAAATGCCTCTTTTAGTTGTTTCTTTTTAACTAAAATATTTATTTTCTAGGCACATTTTAGCAAAAGCTGCATTTTGGCTTTCCTGCTTGCCTGTGGCAAGAAATGAATTACTGTAGTTGATGCCCATTGCGAACACAGTTGGTGGTGGCTTTTTTGGTTTGATTCTGTGAAAAGCCAAGGCCTCAAATGGTATTCAGTAGCATGGAAGAGGATACTGAGTCACTTGATAAAAGATGATCAAAGAACAGAGTTTGTGTGATAATTAATGATGTTATTCAGTACCTTTGTCACCTTTTAGTTTGCATTAGAAGGCAACAAAAAGTTAACCCAAACCAATAGCACACCATATTACTACACAAAGACCTGAGCTTAGTTTGAATTTGGGGACTTCTACTAGCTGGGGTTAGATATGGCAGTGTCCCCTCTGCTGAAACACTGCAAACTGTCAGAGGGGAAGCTGGCCCTGTGCAGCACTGAGAAACACCAGTGCCTTACAGCATAACATTGGGGGTGTCAAAGTGCTGGTATGGAAAACTGTTTTTCACACTTTCCTGAATGGCTCGTTCCTTGTTTGTACTTTGTCTTCTAACACAGTGCATAGTGAAAAAGTGAGCCTGACATAAGCTCTGAGGTGGTGCGCCACAAGAACAAGATTTAGTTAGAAGGAAAAAGAAGAGAGGGAAGAATGATTTATATTTACCAGAAGTCATACTGGAAGCAGGATGCCATGGCTGCATATGGGAAGCAAAACTTAAGAACAAAGTGTTCATTCAGGAGATTATCATGAACATGTGCCAGAAACATACATGAATATAATTCCTCCTGGTCACTGAATCGCTGGAGAGCTCAACTGAATATAATGAGTATTAAGTTATTTTCTCAAGTTTGTCTGCTTTGCCACTTCAAAAAAAGCTACAAATACTAACAGAGTTACAGTGTAACTCTGATGTTGATCCAGAGTTTATGGAAGAACATCTGATAGACAAGTCTTGGTGAAGTCCATGGCAACATACCAGTTTGATAATTTAGATCCTTATAACTGACAGCATTACCTAGCTGTTTTTATTTAAATAATGATACAAATGGGAGAGCTTTCAAGATAGGAGAGCCTTGTTGTATGATTTAGGCTGATAAAGTAAAATTTTAAATAATACTTCTTTTTTTTACAACTGATTCTTGTTGGTTTGGGGTTTTTTGGGATTTTTTTTTCAAAGGCTAAGAAGGTTTTATTAGCATTGCCCCCACATCAGAAAAGCACTTTGGAGTTGTTCTTTATTGTTGAATACTCCTGATTCTCTACATCACAGGAAAGCGACTGAGTGCCTGCCTCAGCTTCTGTGCAATCTGAAACAAAGAAACAGAAGATATTTAACATGTAGCCACTTTACCCTGTGCAGAAATTATTGCAGGCGAAGAAATTAGGTGTTCCCTTGTGATGAAAAACTGCAGGCATTACTGCAGGTTTTGTGTATGCAGACTCTCAAAACGTTCCATTATGAAGACTTCTCATATATACACTTTCTGCCTTGTTAATTTGGTACTTTCACTCCTCCAGTTGTGTTGGAGAAAGCACTGCAGGCAGGGCTGTTATTCTGCCTATTTGTTTATCTAGCACTGCACTACACCAGAGAGCTACAGGAACAAAGCCAGCTTTTCCAGGAAACCCACCTCCCTGCTGAAGCAAAGATGAAACATCACAACAGAGCTCCTGTGCGCTCCCCACAGTTCTCAAGGTAGCCATGACCCCCCATGTGAACATGTACTGGGGAGAGAGAGAATTGGTACAAGGAAACTGGTGATGCTGCAACCAGAAGGATATTATTTTAACTCCTTCTTTCAGTTTTCAGATTTTTTTACAATTCCTTTTACAATTTTTTGCACAATTCTTCAAGTATCTGCTCTGTGGGAGCATGGATTAAGTCCTGTATTTCCTATAAAAGTAGCAGCACAGTACATGCCAAGCAAACAGTGCTGAAGCGCTGTCCCTTACCGTTTCATAGAACTGTGCCTGCTGCTCCAGATAGAGACGAATGACGCTGTTGTAGTCATAGATCCGGTTACTGTGGAAGTGATTCATCTCAGCTGCAATCAGACCCAGGAAACAAATTATTTAACAGAAGCATTTATACTTAGGAACAGGTTCACTCAGTTCAAGTTAGTTACTCTGCAGCAAGCTCAGTGTCTAGCCCTGCCAGCACAGTTACTGTTCTCATGCTTCCACAACCTGTTCTGCCTGCAGCACTCAGGTTATAATGGAACTGTTTGTCAAATTGGTCGGGTGTCAATTGCACACCAATCTGGACACTTCCTGGACAAAGCCAGGTTCTTGTATTACAATACTCAGGTGCACAAAGATTCGATAAAAAATACAAGCAGGGTATTCTTCTACTGAGGTAACTGCTCCTTCCTGAAGGGTTTCCAACAGAATTTTGGCTAGGACATTCAGATTTCGAAGGGTATGGATATCAAGTTGTAAGCCCCAGCTGTAAGTAATTAGCTCAAAACCAAAAAAGAACAAAAAAGACAATCAGTAGTGTCTGACCCATTCTTGACTGAAGCTGTTTCAACAGATACCTGAGAAACAGCATTACTGAATCTGTAACACCTTACACCACTTTCTACATCTCTTGTCAGATCACAGCTTATGGCTGAAAGAAGAAGGTAAATATACTTTGAGATATCAATGGAGGGAGAAGAAATATTCTACATTGCAGAAGTCATCCTACAGGTCTCTTCCACAATTACCACACATACAGCACAATCCTCTTGCATCACTGTGACTAAGAAGGAGGTGGGGAGTTTTTTTGGTTGTTTTTAAAATCAAATCTGTGTGCTGCTCTGACTTCATCATGTAGTATTGAGTACTTTTGGCTTTAAATCATCCAAAAAAGATGCAACCCCCTCAGCAATGAGTAATCTCATTGAAGTCAGTAACAGGATGCACTTAATGGCTTGATATCCTGCAGGACTGAGCCCTGACTCCTCACTTCCCCAGTTTTTCTAGTGTGTTGTGCTGCACCTTATATTTACAACACCTCTAATCTAAAGAGGAAAGAGTTCATTCAAAGAACATCTAGGAAATAAAGATCTTATCCAAAAGAACAAGCATTTCAGCTGGGAGATGGATTATGTCTGACTAAACTGAAAGTCAGAAAAACACTTCTGCTCACGATGACCTGCTTCTTGCACCAGGGTCCATGCTTTTAATTTGAGACATTATCACTTCCAAATCAAGGAATCAGCCTGGGGTAGTTGTTTTGGGGTTTTTAAATTGCATTTTCAAAACATGTGTCTTTTGCAATAGTGATGTGAGATTAAAAAGAAAAACGGGAAGGCAAAATAACTGCAATTTAGAAAAATCTAAGCAGGTCACAAAAAAAGCCCCCACAAACAACTCATGCCCGGGTTTTATCCCTAGTAGTAAAAGATTTTCTTTCAAATTATGCTGCTTAACAGAAGTCCTTCAGAGGTCTACAACATTAGCTCAAAATTTGGTTTACCTTGTAGTGCATAAGCCATGGTGCTCACACGTTTCACCATGTTCTGTTTGTCTTGTGGCGTTATTTTACTGGTTGCAACTAACTTGTCACTTTCCTTCACTCTTTCTATTGCTCCCTGTAGAAACCAAATGCAGAAATAAAAGAGTAGTCAACTTAGAGGTCTTCATGGTAATCTAAAATGCCACTAGCTACATTTTGAGTTTGCATTCAATACACATATATACACAAAATGATCGATTCTGCCTTCTCACATTTTCATCCAAAGTTTGTTATTTCACTTTATTGAGTCCTGCAAAAAGTGACTTCAAACACAGGCATGATGAGAATCATCAGCAAATTGAGTTTGGTACAGGCTGCAGTACACAAGGATATATACAAAAAGGACAAAAGGACCAAGTTTCAAATTACAGCTGACCAACATAAATCAACATGACCAACATCCAACAGCCTCAAACTATCAAATGCCTGTAGAACCTTATTTGCACATTTTACAAGCTGAGGCGACCTAAAACTGTTTTTCAAGAGACTACAACTCATTGCAATGTATAGCCATTGATTCAGGAAAATCCTTGTGTTACATAAATAACAAGCATAAAAAGATACACCTCCCCTATACAATGTATTTTTGCCAAACAACATTCAAGAGAATCTATTTACATGTCTCTTGGCAGTAGGCTTATGTTTCACGTTTTAAAAACATTTCTTCTCCTTTTACGGTATTTTCCCCGATTAATCTGGGGGATGAGGGACTGTAAATGTCCTGAAGAAAGAATACACAAATTTGATATGCTTTCATCTTTGTTGCTCTCAGAAGTATGTTCTTATGTTCTTGTTCTATACATTTAACACTTCAAGTGATCAAAAAAACCCCCAAACCCACATATTTGTGCACTTGTTTTAATACTTCACAATACTTAAGTTTCCTGAAACACATTGCAGCAGACACATGACCATAAGGAAGAATTTTTGACCAAAAAAAAAAAAAGGCAGAATATCCAAAACTATACACCATGACTTTTGTATCACAGAGAACAAAGTGGTTGGGTTTTACTGCTGGTGCTTTGTCTGTTTTTTCTTCCCCCCAGAAATGTTAGAGCTTAGATCTAGTCTCTGGTTTTTGATATTAAAGAAACTTCTAGGTAGTGCATGATTATGCATCACATAACAGCAAACCAGCCATGTAAGTGTACACAAGTTCAATATTCACATGGTTTTATTATGAACTACCATACAAAGCTCAAATATTACAAATTTACACTACTGCTATTCACCCCACTGGGACATGAAGTCAACCTGAAGAAAATCATGAATCTTCTATTGCTCTACTATAGCAGAAAGTCATGATATTCTCAAATCTTTTGAGAAATCCTAGCTTCCCTCCCCTCCCGTCTAAGTACTTCTTATTTTAAAAATCAACACACCAGTTTCACAGAAACTTTCAGTGTTTCAGCAGCAGGGGCCAGGCTGCTGCACAAAGGCTGGATACCATACCACCACTTTTGTTGCTGTCTCTACTGCCCAGCCCTTAAAAGGAAAGGCTCTTCACATACCTTATGAGCTGCTATGATGTCAGGGAAGCAACCAAGAAATCCCTTATATTCATGATTTGTTTCCATCAAAAAGTGAAGATCTTTCTTTGGCTAATAAACAAAGCATAAGTGTTAGTAGAAGTATCTGTGGCATATTAACATCACAGAAAAGAAACTACAGTGCCAAGAAAGGGCGAAGGGGAGAAAAGGGAAGGAATCAATAGAAAAAACCCAAACCAAAATATTAATTGTTTATGCAAGTCTTTCATATATGAAAGGGTTTTTTTAAAAATATAGAGCAAAGCACTGAGCATCATTGAGCAGATGCTTCTGTTCTTCGTTTTGCTCAACACTAGCTCACCAAGTGAGAGGTTTAACTGCCTTAAGTTTTCACCCAGGAAAACTTACCAGTACAACCTCTTTACATATACAAATATGTACATGCACAGGAGCATCTCCTTAGTTGTCAGTTTGGAAAGGTGTTTAAAGAACTTTCAGACCAAACCTTGAGATAAAGAGGATCTGCATTTTGGAGACTTTAGGCTTAACACGCTAAACATCGATTTATGTCTTGAATACCAATCAAAGTTTATTTAAGCTAGATTTTTACTGAAGCAGCCAGCTCCATGTCAAGGCAATGGAACAGGTTCAATACACAGGTATTCCCCCATACGGAGCAACAGCAAGATCTGGATCCTGTAAACATCTGGGGAATGCAGAGGGAAGGCAGAAACTCTATCCATGATTAAATACCATTTTTTTGTGTCAATAATGAAGACAGCTCACAGACATCAGACAATAAACACACTTAAAGAGGAAACAATCATTTTAGTATTTTAGAAAACAGAACGTGGGCTTTCTGACTCACAGAAATACCCTCTCATCACATTCCCCCTGAGCTGACACAGAGTAGAAAAGATGAAAGTATATTTATATAAAAGTGTTAATAGCAATTTTATTTAACTGCTCTACAGCACTAGCAGTTATGTTTGAATACAAGAGGAAAAAACAAAAGTCAGAAGTAATCCAAATAGGTGATATGTTTGTACACATTATGCCATTGCATTTGTAATACTCCTACCTGATCTGCTACAAGACTGGCAATTTCTTCATAAGTTTTCCCTGCTTCTGTAATTGCTCCATTTAGATCAGATTCTCCTAAAGTAAACATCAGTGTTCAAATTACAGTAAGTCAATTGCAACAAGAAACTTGCCTTGATTCAAGGCAAATTTATAAAATAACCCATTTACAATAATAAATACCTACCCATACTTTTATAACCAGCAGAAATAAAGAATTTAAAAAAAAACATTAAAGGAGGAAAACTGAAGACCTTGTAGAAAACAATGTTCTACTACAGTATTAGCACTATTTACCTCCACACTTCATAATTTTATGCAGTTTAAATGCACTATGCCATATGGGCCAGCAGGAAGTCTACCAGGATGGAAAAGAAGGAAGAATGACGAGGGTGACAAAAAATAGACTGACAAAGGTGATGTGCTACTAGCCCTGAGCTCTCTGACAGTCCTGGATCATAACTGTTCAAAGCTCAGAGAAGCAAAAGGAGGCTTAAGTAACTTTTGTCCTTGACAACACGACTTCCGATCCTTTAGGGAACTCTTAGATAATATTTTCAAGCTCTGTAAAAATCACTGGTTTTCAGAGTGAGTTTCTAACTTTCATCCTGATATGTAACAGATCAAAGGGCCCTACAATCTACACTTAGCAATACAGACATCACCATAAATCCTAAGCTAGACAACACCACAAGCATTCATAACACTGCATTACTAACAGGACAGGCTACTTGGGACAAAGATGGAAACAAGCCTTACATTCTTGTATGTTTCATGCCACTTCACCTTCCCATCCATGTTAGCTTGTCCAAAGCATGTAGTCAACAGTACAGAAAGCAAATTGAGGTAGAGAGTAGAAAGGCGAAGGTATAGTTTGCAGATATCAAACTTTAGTTTAAGAAAAAAAATATTTTTCTTATGCTTTCAGACATGTCTTGATATTAGGCAGTGGATAGTCTTTTTTGAACTTTCTGATTTTATTCTACAGATATTAATCAGTGACTTAATTGAAAATTACCATAGATTTAATTAATGATTAATCTGAACATTAAAGTATCTTCTTTTACTACAACATATAGTCTAATCTACGTTATTTATTATGTAGGATTCCTTTGTTTTAGCATGTCCTAAAGGAAACAAGGTAATGACTGAATGTTGCTTCAGTTCTATCAATAGATTCCTACTTTCCATTAGACTGGTTTCATAAAGTCAAAAGGCTACGAGGCAAAGTGACATATCCTAAGAACTAGTAAGTCCAGCAACACAAACACTGCTAAACAAATTTTTTTTCTCCTATTTGGGCCTATTAGGATAAAATAAAAATAAAATCAACACAAATTCCCATTGTGAGACACAAGAAGTACACAATTCATGAGATATCTTCACCTTTTTGTAAAACAATAAAAAAAATTGGAGGGTGATTGATTTTATTATTTCAGGGAGGCTTAAGTATTTTCAGTATTTCAGAATTCCTTTGTCTGCTCAGAAGGAACCTTGAAGTAAGTGCTGCTTAGACAACTGACTCCTAGATTTTGGGATAAAACATGGTGCGGCTTTAGAGTCACAAGCCAGGTTAGTCAAGATGTTGCTGTTCATTTCATAATGCCATAAAAGACAGTAACCTTCCCTATCTGAACAAAAAGAAAGAGGAAGGGTACGTATATTTAAGTTGAATGGCATGATCGTCCCCTTCTGTGCAGAGCTCACTCAAGGAACCTTCATAGGTCAGAGCTTCAAAGGATCTAGACAAACCCTCCCAACACCAATCATCTTTCATTCTGAGCACTCTCAGCTTCTGAACCAATGCAAAGCTCGGAATTGCCTTCTTAACTCAGTCTGTGAAAGCTGAGTTGGGTCCCAGTGCAAGGATACACCAGGATGTCAGGGATTCTTTAATCAAGGAAAAGCAGGAAGCCCCAAACATTGCTAACATTTACAACAAAATTATGTTAGTGTTCAACATATATATCCCCAGAAGAAACAGAGAGGGCCTAAAAGCATTGACTGAAGGTAGTTATAAAAAGAGCCGTTAAAATGGCCAGTAATATCCCACAGATACTTCAACCTGACCACAAGGAGAAACAGATATTTTCATTGATTTACAGGCTGCATACTGTCATAAGGAGATGAGGAAGATGTAGAACTATGAGAAGCCTTTTGGAGATGTTTAATAGAGCATCTCTTAGCAGTTCAACTGCTTGGTAAATACCAGTGATAATCATTTTGGAAGGAATACACCAGACATATTGAGAGCTAATACTCCAAGGCTTGACTGGGATAGAAGAATTTTTTTTTTGTCAAGAAGTGTTTTTGTTTTCTTTTCTTTCAAAGTATGTTTTAATATAAGTCAGTAAGAAAAGTTACGAAGCTTGATGTACTAGCAGCAAATACTTGCAGCAAAATTTTTCTTGATAAGTACACCTCAAACAGATACATTCAGCACACAGGCAGCTTGTAAAGCAGGATTTGCCTGTTGCTAGCTAGCAGGATAGTGAAACTTGCATGGAACTGCCTAACAGAATTCCTGAGGGGTGATGTAGGATTAGGAGATCTTACTATGGTTGAATGGCATACCAGTCATTCACATTTTCTTAATATAGGAGAAAGACTCCTCCAGATTTGGCCCCACAAAAGAGAAGCCGTACTATTTAAGGCTGTGTTAACCTTAGAGTATCCTGTGATACGGTAACATAGGCAACACATTACCAGGCTGCAGGACACTTCCAGGCATGTTCTGGTACTGTCCAATATGCATACTTTGGACCAGGATCATGCTTGCAAAGTGCACATTCTTAGGACCAACTGGACAGTACATAGGCCCATAGCCAAGTTAAATCAGAACCTCTCAGTGTGTCCTTAATAGTTTTAAAGGTACCCTTTCCTCTGCAAATACTGGGGACAGATTCCTAACACACACTGGGGGTGGCAACTAATTGATAAGGCTCATTCTGTAGCATGAGAAAAAGAGCTTGAGTGAGTCAGATTAACAACTGCATCTTGTCTGGTGCAATCTTAAATATTTTAGGCTAGAAATTAGAAAAGAAGGCAGTAGACATCACCACACGTAAGGCTTTGCAGAGCAAGCAGGCATCACTGATGGAAGTGGTACGGACAGTAGACACATTCCATCCTAACTATGCAAATGAATCAACTAACAGTATATGCAGTATGTCAGAAGTCAGCTACCTGTAGGTAAAAATGCTTCTTTCATCGAATCAGTCATTGCAATCTTCAGTGGCCTATATGCTTAAATTTCCAGAACTCTAGTATTACAAAAAATCCAAAAAATCAACCCAACCAAAACAAAAAAACAAAGATGAAGAGATTCAGCTCCCAACAGAAACTGAACTGAGTGTCTTTAAGCATGGCTGAATGAGCTATTCCTCTTTACTGATAGTCCAGAAAAATCATACATCATACTCAACCTAGCTACTACTTCTTCATTGGAAGGAATGTGTCCTCTTTTCAAAACTGAGATCAGGAAAGCTGCACCCTATCAGTTTAAATCCAGGTGCTTACATCTCTTGAAGAGAGTCTGCTGAATCCATATAGAACTATATCTGATGGAATGATCATGTGAATCCATACATGAGCAGCAGGCAGGACAGAGGGAGAGCAGCAGTAATGAAGCTATTTAAAGCCCCATGTGCATTGTACTTGCTCTCTCTTCCTGGGAACTCAAATTAAAAAGCAAAGAATCCCATGTATTATTAATCTGGAAATAATACAAGTGTACAAGTTATTGAAAAGAACAAAACATGCAATCAGGGCAAAGGCATCTGTAGGAAGGGCACTTTCCTCAACAAAATACAGGTGCAACCAGATACGAATGGACAAACAGCAAAGAGAGACATGCTTGCCTTGTTCCCAAACTATCATGGGATCTTATTTTTTCATACCATTCAAAGATGCTGAAAATCAAATTGAAGCTTTCCTTTCTAAGGCTGATCTGCTATTTTGTATCCTAACTTTATGACATACTGTTTTCCCTTTACGCTGGCAAAAGAAAGTGCTAGAGCCCAAGCAATTTTCAGTCCTTTCTCAAGACTTCTGGCTACAGATTTTATCCGGCCAGGATTTACAGTTTTCTAACCCATGCTAAGAATACATAACCATGCAAAAATACATAACCTCACATCCAAAAGTGACTTTTTAGGCAATATGCTATGCTCAACTCTAACTAAGCAGTCATCCTGTTGAAACAGGACACAGATGAGAACAAACTATGGGGGACAATCCCTATTTCCAATGCTTCCAGCAGCAGAGAATCTGCGTTTCAGAAGGTTGCATTTTAATACATCGTTTATGGGGCAAAATGTTTTAAGATTATAAAGCAAGTGATAAATGAGCAGCCAGAGTAAGTACTGGTCAACTAAAATTTGTAAGATGGAAAGATTTCAGGAAGCTTCTATGCTATAACATTTAAGGTTTTAGAGCACAGTAATTTTGCTATCAAGTCTAGAAAGAAAAAAACCAAGACCTCAAACACCTTTGAAAGGAAAATTCCACAGAAAACTGACTCAACAGGCTCCCTCTGTATATGAGGACATATTTTCCAGTTATCTAGAAAACATCAGAGCTTAACATATCAAAGAAGAATTTTAAATTTTGTTTAAAGACTACATTTTAGGAAAACTTTTAAGCAATCGATGCCCTCCTTTTCCCTCCCACAACTTTCATACCTAACACGACAGGCTCTTTTTTAGGGCTCTTGAAGGAAAAGCAAAGGTGAAGGACAAGAAAAGGCTACAGTAGCCAACCCTCCAGCCCACATAATGGATTACAAAACATTGCAGTAAGTTTTCCATCCTCATATGGAGTTGTTGTATCATGAAGTCACACAATAGTTCTGTGACAGCTATTTTCAAGGCCGCATTTTCTCTCCTTTCTCTTTGATATCACAAAAATCCTACAGCATGTTTGGTCAGTGACCAGATTATATATTAAGAGATCAAACTAAACTCTTCCACCACCACTAACCCACCACAAAATCATACAGCTAGAGAAAACAAAATTGCAGACTAGAACATAAAAACCCCGTAATACACACAGAAGAAAGATTTCAGTATTTTTTGCAGAACCATGTTTGACATCTAAACCTCAAAGAGGAAAGCATTAAGATCTTCAGAAAAAAATTGTAGCATGATGCAATTAAAATACCTCTTTTTAAGCAAAGTACAAATGAAGCTATAGGAGTACCTTGGTATCCACTAGTGCTGAAGACCAGTGCCAGGCTCTGCAATGCTTTTCCTATCTTCTGGTACTCCTTGGGTAGTGCTGAAGGTCAGAAAAGAATGAGGAAAAGAGGGGGAAACAAAAGCAAAAAACCAACAAGGGTAAGTGAGACTAAATCTGCAGCATTTCCAAAACTCGATAGAAGCAGATGTCAAAAACAACTAGGTTTTACATTTTCTCTAGTGACACATTTACAATCATATTCTTTACCCCCTCCCCTGCTACACGTTCCAAAACTGGATAAAGCATTTGCAATCTGGATTCTTGAAAGGTACAAACAGTTGGGGAAACAGTGTGTGAATGTTATTTAAAAAAATGAAATCTCATTACATTCCTAGCTCAGTCCTTCTATGCATACAGTGAGGTTTTTTTTTTCCCTCTACCTCTTGGGGGAAGGAAGTGGGGGAAGTGCTGCAGTGTGATATGGAGAATAGGTGTCATTAATATTTTAAGAGAGGAGATTATTACACAGAGCCATAATACTTAACCTCTCCTCAAATAATGAATTTTATATTTAAAGGCACTAGAAACCAAGATTATCTAGGTATAAAAATGATGCAAGTATCTGAATAATAAAATTGTTTTTTATAATCTATTTATTGAACATGCATGCATAAATTGCTCCATCACAGTTAAATCAATCCGCTGTGATTTATGAGTGCACTCATTATTAACAATTTGAATAGCACCACTCCAGAGGCCTAAAAAGCAATCTGAAAATCAAAAGCAATTTTTTATATGCTGCCTGTGCTAGCAGAAAAAAACCCAAGTAGATGTGGGTCTTATCAATATTACAAATATCACAAATATTATCAAATATTTGTATTCAGAGGGTACACTGTCCAGGCAAAAAGAAGGCTTCTAGCTGCTTTAGCATACCACACAACCTGATTTTTACAGAAGAACCCTGTTGTATGGTATAAAAACCACCACAAAACCCAAAAAACCAGCCCCCCCCCCAATCCCCTGCCTAATTTTATTGATTATCTTTGATGAAGCTCTTCTTCAGAAGTTAGACTATTTATGATAACCGGTATGTCTTACACAACAAGTACAATTTAGAGTACTAGAGTTCTGTTATTAGTCATTACACTGATACTGAATCCCCAGTGGAAACTTTAGTGAAGAATCTCTGGTTTCTTTTCACATGTATTTAAGAAGTTTCCACTGTCAGTCATTTTAAATATCACTGAATGGAAGGCACGTAACTATTGCTCAGGAAGTGCCAAAAATACTTTCAATTAAGAGTCAAGACTAGAGCTGACAGGGAACTTAAAACCTAAGAGATTACTAAAATTCTTCAGTTTTGCATGTTCCAGTTTACCAGTCTCTTTTTTTTGTATTCAGTATGAATGTCTGGAAAATAGAAAGTTAAAATTTTTGACACAATCACAACTGTATTGCTGCATCTGTACTAAGTAATTAATAGTTGTAAGTATTAGAAGAGTCATTCAGTATCCAAAGCACTAGTGTTGTAAGTTTAGAAGAACTTTAGCAATTCAAAAAATACTGAATTTCTACTGTAAGCACAAGTCACAGCCAGCCCTTGATCATTGCTTCTGTAACTGCAAAGCAATGCTGTTTTTCTAGTCTCATCTGAAGAACCTTATTCCTTCTCCTGCTCTCCACTTTCCCCTCAGTATAATTTGCTAGTGAAGCAAGATCTGTACCATGTTAGAGCTCTGTCATGTGTTAGACTATTTTTGACCAGCAGGAGGGCCAGTGGTGTGTAGAAGGAAACCCTTTTATTCAAAGTGGGGAAATGTAAATAATTTAAAGTTAACATCCTAGAGATACTGAAGTCTAATGTAATCACTTTCATGAGAGATGGAGCTGCTACATTTCCCACTCTCTCTGGTCAGCCCCAAATATTAACTGTAGCGTTAGATTAGTAAGAGGCAGAAACATAACTCAGGAGATAGACTTCAAGTTCTGGGGGCAATGTTTTGGGGTTTTTTGTGGGAGTTACAAGGAGAGTAAAAAAAATCAAGGAGATTCAAGGAGATTTATGTGATAGGTCTTTGGTTGCCAGACACTACAGCCTGCCCTGAAGTGTTTCTTATTACGATCCTCAGCTGTAGTACCTGCTTCCTTTCAATAGCTGCCTTGTGGTGGCCATAAACACTGAACACTGCTGTGGACTAGGAAATTAGAGCCCAGGCAGAGTCATAGGGACTTGGTGTGAAGTTCTGCAACCCTAAATATCTGTGGGAAGGAAGAGACAAGATAGGAAAAAAAAGAATTGGGCTAAAGATTAAGTTAGAATCAAGTTGGTTTTTCTTTTCTTTTTCTCTTAAACTCATTTCATCTTTAAATCACTCCTCCTAGCATGCAAGGATCCTAAATAAGGGGTTAATAAGATGCAATTATTTGAAAGTATGATTTCATCAAATAAACAGGTCTATTTTGCCCATGTCACTTAAATTTAAATAAATGGCCAATATATGAGAACAGGTCCAACAAGGGCTCTAGCTGCATTGCTAGAATTATTTAACTTTAAGTATTTTTAAACCTATGGGCAGGAACCAGATATTTTTGTTATGAGATAAAGAAAAAAAACCCAAACAACCCAACAAAAAGCCCCACATCAAACATACCAACAAAAAACTTGCACCATTTATACTCTCAGACTGAAAACAGCCAGAATGCTGTACAATTCCCATGATAATTTAGGATTTTCTTTAGTTTTAAGATGTGCCTTGAACCACACACATTAAAAAAGAGAGAGAAGAACCACAGAAATTACTGCTGAGTTCAGAAGGACACTTACGCCCTGTACACCTCTTCCAGTGCTCTTGTCCCACTGTCAGCAGCTCTTTAACTCCATCATCCATTGCTTTGGTGAACCTACCCACCGCGTCACATTTCTGTTCTCTGCGGCATTTTGAAAAAGCAAAACCAAAAAGCAGTTTAATAGATGCATAATGCTAACTTTAAGCACAATACTGAAATGTTTAGTAATGTCAACTAGGTCTTAAAAATATCAGATACCTAAATTCCTTGAAATTTCTGCCATTTCACTACGGTCAGAATGCCTCTCTTTAGATACAGGCATTATTTAGTGACTTTAAATGTGCATGTTTTTCTGCTGGTACAGAACTGCTACCACACAGCTATTTTATCCACTTAATATGTACTGCATCACATGCATAAAGCCTGTGCTGGGATATTTCTAGGTGTAGATACACTACTGCTTTGCTACTAAAACCACTTCTATCTGGTTTATGCATACACATGCAAAACATTATCCAGGTTTCTGTGTTCTATAACAGCAAGAAAAGCACGTGATGCATACTACGGGTCTTCTAAGAAAAATTATTAAACCTAAAGGAGTGAAATAAAGGATGCATAGTAAATCCAGTCTTTAACTCTGTGAAACCCAAAGGTTTATCACATACAGGGTATACATTAAAAAGTGCAAGTATATGTAACATACGCATATATAAAAGAAATATATCCATTTGCACTTCCAGAATGAAATTCGATTATTTAAGTTGCTTTTAATTTTTAATAGCTTTCCATGGATTACAGACATTCAAATCATACTATGTGCGCATTACATACAACTATTTTACAGAAACCTTGTTTTGCTTATTGGTCTATCTACAATTATCCTAAGCTACTTGGTAAGTCTAGCATGTTTTGGAACTGTTGAAAGATTAAAGATCAAAACACACTTCCACAGCAATATAAAACGTAACTCCATAGAATCTGACAGTATCTATCCCAACAACTAGTTTTGCAGAAATTGTTTTAGGATCAGTATTCAGCCACTGAGGTGAAAAAGACATCACATAGAGTTCCACCAAGTTTTG
The DNA here is from genome assembly GCA_013399875.1 of Gymnorhina tibicen. NCBI lineage: Eukaryota > Metazoa > Chordata > Aves > Passeriformes > Artamidae > Gymnorhina > Gymnorhina tibicen. The sequence goes on from VXAZ01000937.1 coordinate 366,438, forward strand.
GAGGGGTTGATATGAAAATCTCATTATTTAAACAATTTTTCAGCTCTGCCTTGAATACCTCTTCAAATCTATGAATGTATGTGCACACGTAGTATTTGAGTTTTGGATTATCTCAGCATCTGTTGTATACCCAGATGCATAATGCCCATACAAAATGAAATCACCGTACATTTCTACCATGTCCAAGTCAGGAGCTTCCGGTTCCATTGTAGAAAAGATCATGACTCCTACAGTTTCATCTTTTTCTGCCTTCCGCTTTCCAGTTTTCCACTCCTTAAAAAAAAAAAAAAAGAAAAGAGACAAAGTTTGACCACCACTCATCCTTCTTTAAGGGCACATACTTAAGGAGTGAATGAAATGTTTAGGAGAACTGTTAACCAACAGATCACCCCTGAATTAAAACCTTTCAGTAAGAAATGAAAGCTTAGAGGAGCCAAGGCTTTTTTACAGTTTCCCAAAGTTCTCCCCCTCCTCCTTTGTGCACTTTGCTATCTAAATTCTGGGGTCAACAGACCCTTCTTGTTATTACTGAAATACAGTGTAAGAGCAATGATATTCAGCTGTCTCTGCACATGGGACAAGCCTGATATCAGAAGCTGCTCAAGAAGATCATGAAACTATTATGCAATTATCATACTAAGTTCTTAGTGGTTGATAATTCCCTTTGTATTGCGACATCTGTTCTATGTCTATAAATTAGAAACGAAGAACAGCTGACTAGCTGGCAGAATTATACAACTCCCCACTAGCCATCAAACCTGCATTTCACCAGGACTACTACTCACTATGTTATTAAGCCTCTACTTATAGGATCACAGAATAATTCCGGGTAGAAGTACCTCTAAGGTCAAGAGGTACCGAAGAAAGTTAGAGGTTTGTAGTCCAACCTCTGACTCAAAACTGGTCAGCTGTGACCGTAGTCACAGGGGACTTGAACCTTGGAGATTTTTAAGACCAGACTAGATAATTTACTTTTTCAGCAAAGTCTATGTGTATTTAGAAGTATGATTATATTGAGGAGAGAGCAGCAGAGTTTTTCTGTTTATTTCCTCATTAGTAACAGAGCTGGAGCTCATTCATGAAGAAACCATTATTTACTGAAGGTTCACTGACTTTATTTATCATTTGCTGCAGATATTAAAATATCTTTTAAAAAAGCATAATAAAGTGTGTGGGGGGGAAATAAAAAATGGCTGGTTATATCAGGCAAGACTGCAACATAGTGCTGTTACAATCCATTTCAATGAAAAACTGTGGTTTTGAGGGATGGGGGCAAAGGGTTGTTTTTAAATATAATACAGGATCAGACAACCTAGATCTGCTACGAAGTAGCTTTTGTTAGCAGAGCAGCACCATTCAGAGGATCACAGTGATTAGTAAATCCAGCAGAGACAGAGCAGGGTAACAGCCAAAAGAGTTTTATATATGTTCCTATTCTGCTGGAGGACAAAAACTGTCCCTTAAGACATTGGCAACAAAGTTACTTTGAAGAGCACAACTCTGTTGGAATGGTGGAATGGTAGCATTTCACATGAGCAATTTTATGCCTTCTTTGATCAATCAGCTGAGTTAGGAACCCCAGCAGTTTCCAGCCTGTCACTACCGCCTGCAGCGGGGCGGCTACAGAGCTGAACTCTTGGTTAGAAGGGGAACTGCTGGGGGACAGCAATTCCTCAGTCTCAGTCTGTGTGTGAACTTTATTTCATTTCCTACCTTCTCATCTCGGAAATTGAGAAATTGCTGGAAAACTTCACTTTCTGAGACAACAGGATGACGACACATTCTCGTCATCCAAGCTTGCAGCCTCTCCATGCGCATTTTGATAAATTCTTCTTCAAAGCGCCCTGTTACACATCGAACAATAATTGTTACATTTACAGGCTAGCACCTTCAAATTCGTTTTTGGTCATTTCTTCTTTTAATTTAAATTGAAACAACCTGAAATTAATCTGGTGAGTTATTAACAATTTAATGACTCAGAACTTACAAGAATCACAGAATCCTGAGTTTGAATGGACTGACAAGGATCATCAAGTCCAACTCGTAAATAAATGGCCCGTTATGCTAACAAATCAAAAGAACCTTAAATTATAGTATACTGATTACTGATCAAGAGTTCTCCTTTTTAAGATAGCCAGAAAATATAAAAAAAAAAAAAACCTAATACCCACCCTCAATTCAAGTAAGTTTTTTTGAAAAATATTAATAAAATTTTGAATGGAAAAATTAGGTATTCAGATGACCCAAGAAAAAAGTCAAGCACTGGCTTGGAACGCAGGTATTTTTCTGATACAATCTAGTAAAATCTTGGTCAATACGAGGTTCAAAAACATTGAAGAAAAAGGAACTACAGTCCAAGTTGCCATGTACAAGCTAACAAAGCACCGAAATTAAACTGCTCAAAACACATTGAAATTGGATTGCTCAAAAACATTTGAAATTACTCAAATACAAATCACATATTTAAAAAGCAGTGCCTCCTTTAAATATATTTCCATATAAGTAAACTGGGAAAAAAAATTGAAAAATGTCAATAATTCATATGCATAAACTGGTTAGAATATACACATACATGTAAGACTGTAACTGATTTTTTTGGTACTTAAGATATTTTTAATACAAACTAAATAAGTAACCATTTTTTCTTAAACCAGTAATGCATCATCACTGTATTCATTGAGAACCTTTTAGTTTTAGTACAAACTGTCTTCTTGATAGAATCTTTTCTAATTTTAAAAAATGCATGACATCAGACTTCTAAACAGTGAACAGGATTTGAAAGGAAAGAGAGATTCCTCCAGCACCCAACTCTTCTAATTTCCATAGTAGCGCAGATGACAAGTCTTGAACACGTGTACTCTTTCAATATAATTCTACTGTATAGTTACTATGGCAGCAGATCTACAAGGTTGAGTTTTTTGTGGTTTGGGTTTTGGTTTCTTTTTGTTTTTTGCAAATATGGAAAACAACAAGACTAGCAGGTAAATAACAGAACTAATGAAAAATGAACTTTGTGTATGGGTATTTTTCCTGCAAATTAGCAGAACAAAAAAAGTCAAACACTAAGGAAGAGATATTCTATACCCTTCAGAAATCCTTTGCTTAATTTTTAATCTATACAGAAATCTGCACAGCATTCCTGCAAGGAGTGCAAAACAACAGAAGAGTAGCAGTTGCAAGTTACATACTGGTCATTAAGCATATCGTCACCAGTACATCATCAAAACCAGCATCCTGACAAAGTCTGTCTGGAGTCCTGTTTTGTCAAGACCAATTGACAGAAATGGTTTTGTAGACAATCTTCAGAAAGAAGCCTCCTAAACACAATGAAAGATAAGCTCCCTCTTTCCAGTTTCCTCATAATGCTTCAGAAAGAGACATGCTTTTTTAAATTATTATTATTATTATTATTATTATTATTATTATTATTATTATTATTATTTTTTGGCATGAGGCAAGGTATTCTCTCCCACAGATTCCAGAAGGCAGACATTCACAGGCAATGGATTTTGCCAAGATGTCATGCCAGACTCTTGAGTTTTTTAAGATATAGTTACAATGAAATCTAGAGACCCCATCAGGTCTTCTGGTTTCCTGTTAGTAGACATGCACATGTTTAAATAAAAATGCTGGTCAATTCTAAACACGAGGCTAAGGGGAAGAAGTCACTTCCTCACTTTTCAGTTTCCTCGGCATTTATCCCAGCAACTTCATCAATGCTTAGCTTTCTTCAAAGGCAGCAGAGCTTCTGCATTTTGAGTGATGCCCACAGACACGTGGTTGGCAACATGCCGGTGCTTGTATGTTCGGTTTTGGCTGTTTATATTAAAGGCCGTATAAAAATCTTACCAGAAAACATACAAGTGGAAATGGGCTAAAGTAATGCATTTTACTCCTATACAGGTGTCCATTCTTTTCTTCACATGCACTCTAGCACATACTTGTAGAAAGGAAGCCAGAGACTACTGAAAATGCATAGGCATTGTCATATTCTATTGCAATGACTAAACTTATGTGCATTTAAAGGATCCAATCCCACTTTTCTTGAAGTCAGAACAAAAGATTTCCACAAGCTTCAGACAATTTGGTCAAGCTGAACTGACATCAAACCAGAGCAGAATGCTATATGAATGAAAGATGCTTTCTAAATCAAGTGTGAAATCAAGCAAGAGGAGAAACAGCTGCAGCATTTCCCTTGGAAGCAAAAAACCCCAGTTGTCAGAGGATGCTCCCTTTCCTCTGGGAACTTTGTTTCAAAGCTCCTACAACATAACATATGTACAATCAAATGCAAAAGAGAAAAATGCAAAGAAAACCAAACACAATGCATGCCCCTCCCCAACCCTCAAAAAAACCCCACTCAAAAACATTTGCCCAGCCAATCAGCAAGTACGGAACATACTTGCTATCTATTCTCTCCAATAGTAATTATTATCTCATGTAGTAACTAGGGGGATTTGTTTTGCTTTTAATTACCTTTTCTTTTAATCACTGGACTAGATAATCAAACCTGAGTTTTGAAGTGATTCTCCTAGTACTGATCTGTTATTATAAATCAGTCACACCAACTCATCATAAGTTTTGAATGGTGAAAGGTTGGGGTTTTTTGGCACCTTCCTTAAAAATAATGGGAAAAACAAACAGTAAGAAATAACTGAACCTTATAAAAAAGTGACTTCCTTATTTTCCATTCCATGAATTCAGAACGGGGAATAATTAATTACCTGTTACTTGCTTGTCTGGAAGAGAAGGGATTGGAATGGCTAATCCAAATTTAACCAGAAGCCGCTCATACAACCAGTCAAAGTGCTTGTATCTGTGGTTGACAGACCGATTAGTGTTCTGTAAGAGAAACACAACGCTGAACTTGGACAGGCATCTACACATAGCGACATGAAACAAGCATGACCAGAATGGTAACCACATGGAATGTAAATAAAATTTATGATTTAGAGCCTTAATACAGAACAACTTGAAATTCTAGAACAAAGCAAATCCTTGGGGTAAAAAAGTATGACAACTACCACTTACTCTTACAATGCTCTTGCCAAGTCACACAAACTGTTTTATTTATATGTACAAATGACACATATTTGTGAGACAAAAGATCCTGTTTCAGATACACTTACAGTGCAGGTCAGCTGATACTCAATGTAGCTCTTGAGACCATACATTTTAGAACCTTTTTTGGGATCTGCCACCACACAGTCAAATGTAGAGGTAGGATATACCCACATTGGGCCATAATCACCAATCTGTAAGAAAGTGCAAATATTATCCTTAAATACATCATGCTGCACCAGCTGCAAACAAGGAGACAAATATCTTCTCTCTTCACTGGAGAGTTTCCATTGATTTCAGTGAGAGGCTGGGAGTCTGGAAATAGAGGGGATCCTTGCAAGCAGGGATGAATGACCACAGCTGAGTTTATCTTGTGTATTTTACGGTTTTTCCCAAATAAAAAGGAGTGGTGAATTCTAGGGCTATTTCAACCACATTTCACTAGAACAGCATATATACAGAAGAGTTTGGTTTTTAGATCAGAAAATGACCTGACCATCAGGACTGAATATTGCAAACCTCTAAAAATGTAGCTCCTACATGTAACTATCTAGATTACTAATAGACAGTGTAATGCATTTGCTTTGCTTCCCAATCCTAAAAAGACTTATGTTCATCACAAGTAATGCAGATACACCTGAGGAAAAAAGTACTTAAAATAATAATCATCATCACACTTAGGATTTTTATTATGACAGTTCTATTTCTAATTATATGTTCAGTATCAGTTTCTTCTGACCCAAATACATATAGCAACCTTGAGGATAAAAGTTCAGTTGAAAAAACAGGGAAAGGTAAGGAGGATTATAAAACCCACCCACCCAACAAAAAAAAACCCAACCCCAAAACAAACCATACTACCCACACAGAAAAATTACACACATCTCCAACTTACAATTATGGGAATTTTCTCTTTGGGTTTTGCTAGCTGCTTTGCCAACAGATACTGTTCCATTCCAGGTTTCGCAAATCCAGGAAATCTAACAATGAAATGAAGTGATAAGTTTATTCCAGATTCTCCTTCCTTTGACATATGCAGAATTACCTGCCTTTATAGGAAAAAAACCCTAAATACTTCTCAAGCATAGAAAAGAATTTATGTGAATTACTGTAACAACCAGCATTTTGCACTGAAAAAAGCAGAAAAGTTTTGGCTACTGACATCCAGGTTTTCTGTGTGTGTAATAGGGCCCCTTCTTCCAGAGCAAAGTGGCTATTTGTGCTCTGCCGTCCATCATACCAAACATAACAGGAGGACACAAAGTAACATCTGTCACTCCTCTGCAGCCCCACCCTCTCTGAAAACACCACACACACACACAGATGCTCATGCACCTGAAATTTCAAGTTATGAGAATTCAATCATCTGAAAGAACGATAAACAGATCTATCAAGTGCTTCTAAACATGAGTTATCTTAAATAATTTATCCACCAATTAAAAGAAAGCCAAACAATCACTGTAATGTTCTTAAAGTCTTACAAAATGTCTTACAAAAAGCAAATCATGGTCCTCTTTCTAATTAGGAAGATAATTAGCCCTTGAAGTATTGCCAGCCTGCTTGCAGAAACATGAGCAGTAAAGTAGGACTAAATTCTCAGACAAAAAAGTCTTTTAAATCAGGTATTTTTGTGAGTTTACAACAAGCAAACACAACGCAGAGCTACTCAGGCAACACTGGACATAAAAACTCACTGATGAACAAAATTAACTAGTCATGCAGACACAGTTGATTTTAGTTACATGCCCAAGGAACCATTATTCTACAGTCTTTTTCCACTCTGCTTTCATCCACTTAGAGATTACCACACACTAGCTCTCAGAGTAACAGCAGTTTTAGAATAAACAAAACATTAAGGTGCAAAATGAGATAATGCTAGTATAACCTTGACAAAGCTTGATGCTACTGTAAGATTTTTGTCTATAAAATCAAACTTTCTGAGGCTCAAGAATCAACCTGCGTGATGCACAAACACAGCAGAACAGAACTTTTCCCCAGCAGAGACTCAAACTGCTCAAGAACTCTGGGGCAGCATCTCTGATCAGTTTCTACTATATGCACAAGCCATCCACTACCTTTGACTTCCTTTAAGAACAAACTGTCAAAGACAGTTACATTTAAAGACCTGAAGTTCAGGCATTGTGAAAAGGTCATTTGCCTGTATGACACCTCCAAAAATTATACAGCTTTGTCATGTACTTTCAAGCTTTCAGGGATCTGTCCTCCGACTGCTTATGGAGCACGCTGAACTACAACTCCATCTTCTCTTCTGCCCCAAAACTGTAGTATTTACATTGCTTATTTTAAGAATGTTGAATTTACGCATCTTGACAAATTCCAATTCTCTTCAATATATACACATTTCCCCTGCATTTTCCATTACTTGTTAAGTGGTAACTTCATAGCAGCTGCACGAGAATTTCCACGCTGGACCCCCCCAGCCTCTGATGCCTCAGTCTCCTTGTAACCAAGGTAAGATGGTGAAGTTGATTTTGGGTCATCCCAGTCATCATCCCAATCATCGTCATCAGCAGCTGCTGAAGTACAGGAGGGATCAGGGGATAGGGAAAGGAGAAAGTTATATAATTTCTCTTCAAAAGCAGAAGCAGGTACTTCAGCACTCACATACAAATAATCAACCAGGTAAATATATTAAAATCTCTTTCAGTCTTTCTATTTTATGATTCCTCCTCAATTACCACTATCTCCATCAAATACAACCTGCAAAGCACTGCACTAGAAATCCACTGGGGGAGAGTGAAACAGAATAAAATAAACAAGAAAGAAGAGATGATGGTGTGTTAAGATGAATTCAATTGTGTTCCATACTCACAGACTCCAAGTCAGCATTCCCCAGTTATGGGTTCTCCCCTTAATTTTGGCGGTTACTACAAAAAGTTAGAGAAGCCTTCTGAAAGGCTAGTCACTTCTTAAAATTAAGGATTTAAGAGACTATTCTTTCAAAGGCCTGAGAGCACAAATTCAAGGGAGTTTAAAAGTTCCAGTTATGCAAGCTGAACAACATACCTGAGGAAAGATCATGTATGCACAAGACTTTGGTTTGTCAGATTTCCATAAAAGTTTGAGGTGTTTGTTACTGTGGAACCAATCTTTTAAAAAATTATTTAATTTTTAAAACCCCTATTATTTTAGTGTCCAGATTACCCACACGGCAATGTGCTACTAGGAAACTGGCTTGTTTTTGTTTTATAAATAAGCCATGGTCTATAGTTATGAAAGACTAAATAATTCTTACCTCTACTGTCCACTTACTCTAATTTATTTAAAAAAAAAAAAAAGAGCATTATTAGCATACCTGGTCCTTGATATGCCTGTGGATGACCAAATGCTGCTGCCGCCTCCCAGTTATTTGAAGCATTGTTTCTCTGGCCAGGTGCACTTTCAGGTTTCGTTGCCCAGCTGTCAACAGCATTTCCATTATCCCAGTTCCCAGACTTCCCAACGTTCCAGCTGGACCAAGGATCATTGGCAATGCTCGCCTACATTGTATAAAGACAAAAATAAAGAAGAATTGCTGAAGAAATGAGCAACAACCACGTACTTTGATCTCCTGCGGGTAGGCTGAGTTTGCATTCACCACTTGTTTGATTTAGAAGCAGCTGCCAAATCTTGCATTTCCAGCTACACGACTCTTACATGCAGCAAGCACCTGGAAGAACTGATTGGCTTTCCAGCAATGTGACACCAATACATACTAATAAAAGTGCTTCTCCTCAGGGAAATTAAATTATTTGTTGCAACAGCGTTTGGAAGCAATCTCACCCATGGTAATTATTTTACACTGACACCTTAATAAGTATGGTACTTGTGAACTATTAATTACCTAAAGCCATGGGCTAATTAGTGCATTTAAAACCAGAACTCAGAAGTCAAGAATTAGGTTTTTGCAAATATTTATTTTATCAAACTCACATTAGTGGCTTTACTAAAAGCAAATAATAAATTGTCCACCCACATCATCACTACTGGTGTGCCAGTTAGGGAGTTAAAGCCTAACCTGCTGAGCTTCCCTGTCTGAGCTTTACTCATTCACACTGAAGATGGGGGAAGAAAACAGACATCTGCCAGGGAACAGTCTGGTATCTCCCTGTAGACCTACTCTCTCAGCATAAGCTTGTGGTGAAGGTACTCACACACCATCTTCTGCTGATGCTGTTGTGGAGGTGGAAACCTCAGTGACATGTCTCTAACTACTGCATTTGGCAAGTTCATCCTGGCTTAATAGAGAGCTTAGCATCCTGCTCAGCTCCTTGATTTTAACACTACACTTTGAAAAAGCATTGACTAGTTAAGTGTAGTCTACTCCAGACACTTAGTGCAGAGACTTGCTGGCAGAAAGAAAAAACTGCACGCATACCGAAACCCACACACCCAAAGTGTAGGAGGAAGAAAGAGAAGAGGAAGGAAAGCAAATAAAGCCGAGAAGGGTTGTCTTGTTCAAAAGAGGGAGAAACTGAGTTTTGTAAAAAGAAGTCTCAAGTCCTACTGATGCTAATGCATTATTTTTATCACGAGGAATCATATAAAAGAAGAAGTGCTTTATATAAATGAATTACTATTAGACTACAACATTTACATGTATCTTAGAACATTTGCCAATACAGGAAATTTAATAAAACTTCCACTACAAACTAAATTATTATCTGCAAAAAAGTTTCTTATACAAAAAAGGTACAACTACTTCACATCCCAATTCTCTCCACTAAATATTCTCTCCTCTCATTTTAACTTTGATATTCTACTTACAAATAAGAACTCTTCCTTCAGTTTTTCCTCAAATAAAGTCATGTGACAGTCAGATTTCACAGGCATTATCAAACCATAAAGACTCAAAAATGATGCTGATATCATATAACACCTTTATATCTTTAAGTTCACAATCTCCAGGATCTGGAAATTAAGACCAAGTCCCCAAGCTGAGGAGAAAAATCACTGTTCAGAAGACTCAACAAGTGTCAGTGAGTCTCTAGGAATTGACAGAGAGAGACAGATTACATGGACAGCTTCTATAGTGATAGCTTGGGGATTTTTTTTTTCTGAGGATGAAACTGATGCAACAACACTACTCCCTGGGGGAGCAATACCCTTGGATAGCTGATACACAGTGCTACTTGGAGCAAATTACAAAGAAGTTGCTGGTAGCTTATACCAGTCTGCTCTCTTCCTATGATGTTCACCTGGTATGAGTTTATGTAAAGAGAAATAACCATACATGGTATTAGTCAGAGCCTATTCTTTGCTAAATGAAAACACACAGGGCTGGGGCCCAACCACATGGAAAAGAATGCTTGCTTCTAACAGAAACTGGAGCACCTAGAAAAGACTAGTTTGCATAATATTATATACCTATACTTCTGCAACATATGTTGTGCTGATCACTAGCAAATGAAAGTCCAGAAGTGGGATGATTGCCAACAGACTGAGTAAAGTTTTCCTCTTTTCTGTAGTAGTTCATGTGAAACCTGGTACATGAGTAAATGGCAAAGAAACCTTAAAATCTGCTGCAGAAAAGAGGAAGGCAGTAATATCAACACTACTAAAGAATGACTATCAAGAGCAATAATCAAATTTGCAGACAAATGCTGATATACACAGATGCTGTACAGCAAAGGGAAATGTATTACTTAAATTGTGCTCTCAGATGTTTTATCTCTATGTACCTATATGGAAGCACTCTTCAAATCAGAAAATTTTACTTCTGAGGTGTCCAAGAAAGCTGTGGGGTAAGCTCTTGCCCTTAGGTGTATCATCTATAGGCTATAAAAGGGGTGGAATATGCTACTTTCCTCTCAGTTCCTTTCAGCCAAAAGGTCCAAATTTCTGTCTGAAGCATTGGGGAAGATTCCTAAGAGGGCTTAGGAAGCTATACATATATAGACAACAACTTTCAAAGAGCATTTACAGGACTCCCTTCAACTTTCCTGAAATGTTTTCCTACATGCACACATACTGTGGACACTCCTAAGTGGTAGTCAACCATCAGTAAACATGGAGAAGGACTTAGGAATGAGGCCTGGCATCCTCAAGGTTCTAGAGCATCAAAGAGGACCAAATAAAGACATACCAGTTATTAAAAGGGTAATCTCAGCTCCAGTGAGTAGTTCTGTGGATCTCAGCAGCTGACAAGCTCCATACAAGAAGCCCTTTATGTGGCATAGCTCTGGTTGAATAAACCCTAATTAAACCATCAAGTAATTTGCAAGTGATTAAATGCCATGTTCTTATAGCTTTAGTTTTCTGTAACTGAAATTGATAATCCTCTCATCTCTCCTTAGTTATCACAAAAAAGGTGAAGAGTCCTTTCAAGAAGCTGATATTGAGTCAATATAATTTGATACAGTACACCTAATATCCAAGTATTCAAGCCATCTCAAATGCAAACAAAAAGAAATGCCACACCACACAACTAAGAAATTAATAAGCCTTCAAATGAAGCATTGCATCTCTTTGCTCCCCAAGGTAATGTCAAACAAGTACAGTGAGATTAAATTCAAGGATAAACTCCTAAAAGGCAGCTGATTTTCGCTTTTGTAGACTACTAGGGACTTGCTCATTCCTACTGTCCTAGGAGAAAAAACAAGACAAAAGGGCTATGTCAGGAACGGACAACAGAGGGAACCATTACTGAATGTTATAAGAGGACTCCGCTAAGGGCAGATTCAAACTCACTACAGAAACAGATCATTACTGGTGGGGCCTGGGGGATGGGAAGAGAAGTCTAGTATGTTTTTAAAGATCTAGTAATAGTTGAATGAGAAAAAATTCCATCACAACAGAAAAATCCTCAGCTTGGAAGTGGAATGTCAGTATCATCTACCAAATGAATCATGAATTAAGTAGGAGAAGTGACATATTTGTTATTTTCCAGAGAATCCAAAGCTATAGACAGTAAAGCTAAGATATGGCACTGAGCTGTCTCTCTGCCCTGGGTAAAAATCTTTATTTGATCTCTCGGCCAACTAATTTGTCTCTGGCAGACTCCTTCCTCATATTAATGCATGCTCCTGATGGACAAATAGATCCATTCTACTCCTGAGGGATAAAAGTCAAAACAAATACAATGTTCAGACAGTAAAACTAATTTAAGTACCCAAAAAGACCTAGGTAACTGTGCCATCAAAAATAATGACCTCCAACTGTAAGAAATACACCTTGAAATCTACTCAGACACAGAAGCCATGCTGAAGCAGTGAGTAGCAAAAGTAAGCCTGATCAGATCAAGGGAAGTTCAGGACAGCCAAAGCTGCATTGAGAAGTGTTATGCTCTTGAAGAGCGGTTTAAAAGAGACAGACAGCACAGAGCAATGGCAGAAAACACAAGAAAAGTAAAGGTGACTCAGCTGAATAGCTCACAGGAATGAACATACCTCTCCAGTTTTATAGCTGTCTTAGTTACCTGCATGGAAACAAAGCCTTAAGCATACTCAGACATTACACTAAACTTAAGTTCTTTGGATAACAGTCTCTGATAGATACATTAAAAAAAACCCCAAACAACCAAGTGAGTATATAGACAGACACCTTAAAAATCAAGTGTTTTTCTCCAGGAAGGAAGATGAAGGGCTACTCTGCAGCAATCACAGAACTGCATTCACTGTGCTGTATTTAAGATAGAACAAGTGTGCACACCAGTAGGTAACTGAAGCAGCTGCCTTACCCACGACATTTTATGGCTAAGCTTTCTTCTTGGTAAATCATTACCTTAGCACTGTGGTCCAGGGCATTTCTTCCACATCTGAAGGAAGGCCCTCTTTTCTATAGTACAACATAAACATCCTTAAAGAAATCCTCTAGGAAAAGTAAAAGTGGAGATGGGCTAGATTTTAAGAATAACCAACTTTATGGACTTACATACTAGAATGCTCCTGCAGATAAATACTTGAAAGCGTGATGACCTCCAGAAGCAGCTGGCAAGGAAGCTGTAGCAATGATGCCCTAGGAACCCATCTGTCCCTCAGCCACTCCTGTCTTCTCAGTTCCTTCCAGAGGAAACCATTGTCCAACACCTCCACTGTCAGCCCCACTGCTCCCTTCATAACAAAGTCTCTGCGCAGGAGCTGGGCTTTGTCTGCTCACAAACCACACAAAGCCAAGACACACCCACTGGACACTCCTTGCTTTCAGCAGGAAATAGATCTAAACCACCAGTGGACAAACTGAGACACTTCCATGAACAGCAGAGCATGTAGTTTTTTGTTCTTTTCCTGCTTCCAATCCCATTTCCTTACCTGTAAGGTTATTCATAACCAAACTGGACTAGGGGCTGCATTGCTTGTGCACAGTGTAGGCACAGGACTTCTGTCTATCATCTCCTGATTCAGCTCAAAAAAATCCATCTTTGAAGTACAGAATGGTGTTTTAGAAAGATACATAATTTAGACTTGAGTAAAGAATACTCATAATTTAGACTTGAGTAAAAAAGTGATAGGATGAGGGGAGGGAAAACACATCTATTGTCACTCTGACTGCTTCAAGGAAATTTTTTTTAATTAAAGTTTGCTTAGTTTCAACTTTCAGACACTAAAAATCCTATATAATTTATTCAATGGAGCTCTCTCAGGCTTCTGTTTTTGTTACTCACATCTGCACATGTAAATGGCAATCAAGTCACTCCTTTATATCCTTGTCTTCTCTTAAGCTGATTTCAATTCTTAATGGTTTCTTATTGAAACACAGATGAGAAATTTCAGACAGTTTTCCAAGTAGCAATCACAGCAATGCCAGAAAGAGAAGAAAGGCTCCCTGTTCCTCTTTGATGTTCTCTAGACATCCCAGGATCAAGCTACAAAGATCATCCTTCTTTTTTGGGAAAAGCACTCTATTTTTATCTAGAAACAGAGAAGAGGGGTTTCCCTCGTTGCCTTTTTTTTTTTTTTTTGAGGAATTGAAGAGTATTACTGGCTATTTTCAGTTTAGCACTTTCAATTACAAATGCCCATAATTCCACTTTAATAGAAGTGCTCAATAAACAACAACAACAAAAAAACCACAAAAAAACCTCCAAAAACCACCAAAACCCAGGAAGGAAACTACTACTCATTGCAGTACGCCCCCTGCTGTGGTGCAGGGGACTGTGCAACACGTGTGCCACATGGCACTGTAAGTGTGCAAGTTAGCAGAAATGCTCACAGGAGGGTTGACAAGATTGTCACCATTAGCAAGTTAAAATATTCTTTATACTGTCAGTGCCAAACTAGACCACAAGACTACCTCAATGAAATAAGAAGTCAAATGAAAACAACAGTAGTGCAGAGTCCTGGGGAAGAATAACCCCAGGCACCAGCACAGGCTGGGGATTGACCTGCTGGGAAGCAGCTCTGCAGAGAAGGACCTGGGGGGTCTGGTGGACAACAAGCTGCCCATGAGCCAGCAGTGTGTCCTGGTGGCCAAGAAGGCCAATGGCATCCTGGGTGCATTAGGAAGAGCATTGCCAGCAGGTTGAGGGAGGTGATCCTGCCCCCTCTACTCAGCCCTGGTGAGGCCAATCTGGAGTGCTGTGGCCAGTGTTGGGATCCTCAGCATATGAGAGACATGGAGCCCTTGGAGCAGATCTAAAGGAGGGCTACAAAGTTGATTAAGGGAGCAGAGCATCTCTCTTATGTGGAAAAGCTGAGGGAGCTGGGCCTTTTGAGCCTTGAGAAGAGACGACTGAGCGGACCTCATCAATGTCTGTGAGTATCTGAAGGGAAGGTGCCAAGAGGATGGAGCCAGGCTCTGCTTGGTGGTGCTGAGCAGTGGGACAAGGAACAACGAGCAGAAACTGGTGCACAGGAAGTTCCACCTGAGCATGAGGAAGGATTTCTTTACTGTGTGGGTTACCAAGCACCAGAACAGATTGCCCAGAGAGGTTGTAGAGTTTTTCTCACTGGAGATAGTCAAGAACCATCTGGACACAATCCTGTGCAATGTGCTCTAGGATAGCCCTGCTTGAGCTGGGAGGTCAGACCAGATGATCTACTGTGGTCCCTTTGAACCTTACCTATTCTGCGATTCTGTGAACCGTACAAGGGAAAAAAGCATACTACCACTGTAAATTGTGGAAAACTATTTCAACAGTCAGATTTTTGCCTGAGGGTATGGGTGCAGATGAAGGCAAGGAGAGATCACAGTATTACAGCAGTTTAACAACCTTCTGCCTAAACCTTTGCATTCCACTGGGTCATCAACAAAAAAACTCAAGACAACTCTATAATTGGAATTGATACAATCACTGTCATATGTTGGATGGCTTATGTGAATGTGATTCATTTCAAAGCAAGAAAGCCACTGTTTCCAGTACTGTACAGAAGCCATTGCCTTGTACTTTGCTTAAATGAGAGTTGGTCACAAATTCCTGTCACCAGTCTGAATGCAATATTGTGATTGAGATGGTGGAGGGGAGAGACTTGCTTTCAAATCACACATAGCAATAGAGAATTATCTGTAACAGGAACTAGAAATTACAACTGTAATTGTAACTCCCATGGTGAACCCACCTGCATATTTTATATGATAATTTAGCATACTGGTTTAACAAGACAAACTGGACTCGGTCAAGTAAAAGTGAGTTACATTTCCTGTGATGATACTTCTGCTTTACTACACACAGAATCATCAGAGAACAGAAATGCTGTTACAGGAATTTAATAACATGCATGTCAGAATTTCCACATAAATAGAATACTGCACTCTTAATAGGAGCACTATATTTATTTTCTTCAATCTTAGCATTCATTGCTGCTCATAGCAATTCAGGGAGGGGGAGTGGGAGCTACAGTATGCAAATTTAACAATGACAATTTGCCTTTCCAGCACTTCATTGCAAAAAGCCTGAAAGATATGAAGTAAAATTTTAGGAATAGCTTCCTTAGTGTTCTCCTGCATGCTCAACAACTTATGTCTACATACCAGGTAACTTCAGTTGCCTCAGTTTCTGCACATCAAACTATGTGTTTTCACTTCTACTTATTCATCCTGTCTATGCGTAAGTCCCACAGCTTTCTGAAGGGAAAAGGTTTTTGCACACATAAAAGTCCACTTATCTTACTTTTCTTCTGAGAGAGAAACTATCCAAAGGGATTTCACTCTTGCTACTGGATAAAACAGTAAGAACATGAGAGGTTTGTGTTAAATGCCTCCTGTACCTACCCATGGGGCTTTGCTGCTCTGCCCACAACATAACTGAAGACACAAAACATGTGGATTCTCTAGGGTCAACAGGAATTAACAGAAAAATCTGTAATTCACAAAAATGCGAACTCTCAGGATACTTATTTTATCCCAAATAAGAAGAGCTGTATAGTCATCTTCATAGAGAAGCAGACTTGGCAGTGATTAGAGAATCAGTGTCAAGAAAAGGGAACAAACTCCTCTACAAATGCAACTTACAGTTAGGTACAAGAACTATTTTTATATCTTAAATATAGGGAAGCCACATCTACAGCTCTTACGTCAACGTAGCTGTGATCCACTTCCACCCTGAAACAGATGCGCAGTAGTCAAATTTATTTTCATTTATACATTTCTAATACTAGTTTTCTATTCTTCAGAGAGGGAAAAAAAAAAAGAAAGAAAAAAGGCTATGCTGAGATCTAGACGGAAGGGGGAAGAAACCATACAAACTAAAGTACAGTATACTAAAATTTATAGCATTTCTATCCTATGCTCAAGGCCACTGTAAAGAGCTGGACTACATTGTGGCTAATTGTACATACAGTCTGCTTACAGACCACTGATGAAGTTACTGTACAGAGAGTGTTTTAACTTCTTAATAAGAAAAACTAGCTTGGGCCAATATAATTGTAAGAAAACCTAAATAATTCAGATAAACACTATCATTAAAAGAGATCTGATGCTTGTTCACAACTTTTAAAGCATTTTAAGTTAGATAAATGAAAAAACACCACAAGTTGTGGTTCAGAATAGGGGAAGAGAGATCATGGCTGTTAAAACACCAGCCTCTGGTGAACCTGAAACACAAGCAAAGTAAATGCAAATATATCTGTGACTAGAGAAGCACAAGTCTTGACCACCACAAAAAAACACAAACCAACCCAGCTGGAGGAGACAACTCGGAATGAATTTTACATTAATTATTGTGTTTCCATACATATTTGAATTATGAAGGCTCCAAATGCCACCAAGCTAATAACCTCCTGGTCAACTGCAATGAGAAGCACTATCTAAAAGTGTGAAACAGAATATCCTTTATTGCTACAGCCCCTGGAAGAAACTCAGCATCAAAGAAATAGTGTAAGAAAAAAACATGTTATGCATTTTTCATCAAAAATGACAATTTTTTTGTTCACTGTACTTGTCAGGTTCACTTGGTTTAACCTGACAAAACTTACATTCATTTCAGAGCCACTACTGCCAGTATTATTCCAATACCAAGAGAGTCTACAGGTAACTTACTTTAAAACATACATATATGCGCAACTCTAACAAACAGAAATAGATTAAGTGCTGATATACTTACTCACTAGCTGTTCCAAATGACAGTCTAAAATTAGCACCCTGCATTGCTGCTCAGAGGAACAGTGGATTGACAGAGAAGAAAGATTTATCATTCCTCTGCTCTCTCTATCCAAGCGCTACCAGGTCACAACAGGATGAGACATACAAAAGCCAAGCAACAGCCTCCATCCTTGGCAATTAAGGCTTCCTTACATTGTATTTTCTTGAATAATTTTTTAAAAGCTTTTCATACATTAAACCATGAATGTTATGCACAGATGCAACATTAAATTCTCCTATCTGCTTATCTTCTTCTGAGTGTGTAAATAGTCACCTTGAGTCAATTTTTTCCCTCATTTTGTGTTTAATTAGCTTCACTGCTTCCTCTGATTGCTGTGATGGCCCCAGCATCTTCTCAGATAGCTCTTTAAAAGAGCAGCTGCAAACTTTACCAAGGCAGCCATTGTTGGGACATGGCTGATGCAAGGAATGAGCTGTAGAGAGTGAACTGCCAAGGGTCAGGTGGAATTCCTCTCTTCCCCTAGGAATATCTCTGTGCCCCTTTTCTACCTTACATCTGTGGCAAACCCAGCTAGGGTACAATATCAAAGTGTTGCTGTGGTTACTGAGTCTTTCTCAGTGAAGAAAAGGAAGGAAAAGAAACTGCTTTTAGTTATTGCTTTTTAATTACTTTTCAGGAGATTATTTACTGAACAACAAAAACCTTCTTAGGAAAACAGACAGAGAGTAGGGCAGTGTTTGAGTCAATGATGTTTTCTTAAGACCAAAAAGTTATGGTTTCCAGAGTAGGAAACCAAAAGTCTCTGATTTGACTGGAAAGCAAAAAGGGATGTGGGAAGTCGGGGGAAGAATTGTTTGAGTGGGCATTTGTCTTCTCAAGTAAGGGTTACACATGATGGGGCTCTGCTTTCCTGGAAATGCTGAACACCCGACTGCCCATGGGAAGCAGTGAATGAATTCCTTATTTTGCTCTGCCAGCATGTGAAGCTTTTGCTTTACCTATTATGCTGTCTTTATCTCAACCCAAGATTTTCCCCATGTTTACCCTTCTGATTCTCTCCCCCATTCCTTTGAGGGGGTAATAAGCTGCTGAGTGAGTTGAGCTGCCTACCAGGGTTAAACCACAACACTGGTTTAACTGGTCTCCTAAAAATAGAAAAGGAAAAAGCACCACAATCGCATTTTAACTCAGCCAGATCTATTATTTTTAATAAAACTTGGTACTGAAAGACTACACAACAACCTGGATTGTTGTAGTTTTTTTTTTTTACTTACTGTTAGAAGAATGGAAGGAATTCTAAGAATTAAAACATCTTCTGACTTACTGAATTGGGGAGTGGGGGCGTTGTGTGACTATGTGTATGTTAGAGTGACAATGTTTATAGAAAGCAGTTTCTTCAATACAGTAGTAGTAAGAAAAAATCCTAAAACATCCTGTTTACTTAGAATTGCTTTTACAAAGATTTCTTGTAATAAACTTGCAACCTCCCCCCATGTTACCGCAAAATATAACACCATCAAATGTCAGCGTTTAGGAATGCTGCTATTTCTTATTCAGTCTACCAGACTAATACATCTACAAACATTTTAGTTCCCACTACTGTGCCACCTCCAGCATCTATTCCACTTACATTGACATGTAATTTGTCATTTTTCTTAACTCTCCATAGCCTGAACGCAAGCTTCGTTTAAGATTAAAAGCTTTGTATATTGACCTAGTCAGTCATTAAAGCACTTGAACAGACTGTCAGTTGCTTGCAGCTGTGCATCTGAACTCAAGCCGAAGTGCCTCAGCGAACTCGTGTTGAAAAACATAAATGTTACTGCAACCAAATTCAGAGTAATACATCTAGGAAGAAGAGCCACACCCACAAGTAGAAGATTGTATTCTTACTGGAAGTGGCTCAAAGAGAGATGTCAGTGTGCAGGGGGTGAGTGACAGCCTAACCTTCTGATGCAGTATTACTGGAACCAATGCAATCCTTCACTCTACCAGGTGTTTCTACGCCAGCGCAGCAATGTCAAACCCGCTTGACACCACGCAATCAATGTACCCAGGAGCAATGCACGCGCTTCACAGACACATCACGGGATCAAAGTCACCGCAGAAGAGAGCTTGCTGTTTTTCCTGAGAGCAAGAAAAACGGGTCTTGCACTAGACAGACAGAATGAATGGACAGAATTTCTTAATTAAGAAGACAATTAGCTATAGAATTTTTGCAAGGAGAAAATGCCTGCACTAGAGAGCTCTCTGATCTGGGAGAAGGGCCTAGCAGCCAAAAGTGGAAGACAGAACTGCTTCCAGACTGCTTAGTATATAAATTAAAATCCAATTAGCAATAAGCCACTAGAAAAAACTACCAGATGTATGTCAGAAGGTGAGGAAACCAGTCTTCAAATCAAGATCTACAATTTTCTAGAAAATACATATAAACAAACAGCAGTTACTGAACTCAGCTAAAGAAAAAAAGACTTGAGAAAATGAAAATAACTTTTGACATAAAATCCTGACCACACACCAGAATGGTTCCTCCTATGAAAAAAGCCAGGAAAACTGAAGACCCTAAGACACCAGCCTAATGAAATCTGCTTCCCCCGCATCCTGCATGGCCTTGACTGCATCGAGGTGCACACTGTCTTGCTCTCTCCCCCTCTCCTAGTCATGTCAGCAATATAGTTTTACCATAATGCACTATAGTACAGTGGCTTTCCCAGCTGTCTCACACAGCATTTGAAGGATAACTGAGAGGAACAGGACACTTATAAGAGTAGGGCATTGATGCAAATGTGACAAGCTGTTTTCCTGAAGTTAATTTTTTCCAAAATCTATGAAAAACCCTGCAATCTGTATGTATTACAGGGACAGTATACTGTTGATCCTTTGTAAACTACAGTGTAAAGTGACCATATTTTCAAGCTTTTCACTCCTCTAGAAATTCAACTTCCAAGACTAGATTGGCAGAGTAATTCTCTATTAATTAGAATGTAACAGATCCCTCTATTTTAACCTTTCCCTCTATACAGGCAAGACCTTTTTTCTTCCCTTCTCTAAGAACACGCACCTTTTGTTAAGCCCCAAACAAACTCTGACAGATACCTCTACCACCATTCAAAATATTCTGTGTATTACATTAGTAAGTAATTCTTCCTAGATCAAATTAAGTTATGTTTCTCCTCTGAGAAACAGTACTCTCTGATTTGGCAGCAAGTAGCAGCTGCAAATATCTCAAGCCTCTTCAGATGCAAAGTTTTGCTAGAAACACTACAGCAGGAAAAAAATGGGGCAAGGGTAACAGGCAGCACAGAAGAAAAGAGGTTCCTCACTCTGCGCGCAAATTACTGTAATTTTTACTGAGGGAAAATAGCCTAGAATCAATACTTTTGGCTCAGTCTGACATGAAAAATTCACGAGGCATTTCAAAAGTTCTGCATTTAGCCTTACATATTAACTGGGCATCAATTAAAAAAAATAAACATTGAGACAGTCACAGTGAGGTCTGGAGTCCTCTAGTGAGGACACACGATCACAAAGTAACAATCCTGGCATTGTCCAGCTGACTACAAGGAAGCACAGATCAAACACTATACAGTAAATTAACAGCTACGTTCAGTGTCATACAAAAATGTCCCATGTAGAGTTTTCAAAAGATCTCACTTCATGTCAAAGTCCTGTGGTGCAATTAAGAAAACTAATAACTGATATTTAACTGACCTACAAACCAGGTGTGTGTCCCCAGCTGTTACCATAAGTAAAGCATTTACTTTCCAACACAAAAGACCTTTGCATACTGCTGCTGGAAAAAAGCAGATTTTGTTCTTCTGTTGACCTGTGGACTTTGAAATGTTTAACTTCCCACATGTGGGACATGCACCAGTCTGTAGACCATAATAAACAGCTTGTGTTTAAGATAATAATGTGTCCTCAGATATCTAACCTGAAACTAAATATTTGCTGCTTAATGAACTGATGCACCAGGCAAACATGAATATGAATAGAGGGACAAAAATATTCTTGCAGCAAGACCAAAGTCAGCCTCTTCTCCAACTGAAAATGCATGAATTTGCTTCATCTTTCTTAATCCAAGAAAACACTCTTACTCATATTCTGAAAAAGAAATATATCCATTCACTCTGGCTGCTGATGTATAGACCACCTAATTGTATTAGACATCAAAAAAGAAAGCTCTGGTTCCTTAATAAGGTCAGCATACTAAAACAAGTAGCTCGAAAATAAAATATATTTGCTAAGAGTGCACTTACTCTTAAAAAGACTGAAGTAGTCACAGATTTATACCATTGTAGACTGGAAAGAGTAAAAATGCTCCATTTCTGAAAGTGTTAAGACTACTAAATTTTCCAGCAGTGACAGTATCTGAGCAGTCACACACATCATTAATATTCAACAAAAGTGTTCCCTAATGAAAACACAATTACTTTAATTAGTACTTTTATGAAGGTTCACAAATACAGTACAGCAAGCAATTACGTCAACAAAACTTTCCATGCCCACAGTGCCCGAAAAACCACAAGACATACCTGATTACTGCTTTTGGCAGCGGAGTTGGTCTGAGCTGTATTTGAAGAAAGGGAATCAAAAAAGGCTTGGTCAGCTAATGAGTTACCGCAGCTAATGCCATCTTTTGCACCTTCGGTTATAATCTGAAATGGAAAAGGTTGCGAGAGATTTTTCATGCTTTAATTAACCAAATTATGCTTTATCATATATAATCACCCTAACACTCATATCACTAGACTTTAAGATGTTTGCATATAACCTTTTCTAATTCAAATTCAATTGAATTTTTTACAAGAAACTGACATGATACTCTGGAGGATTTACTTCCAAACTAGATGCAACTGGTTTGCCTTATAACTGTACCATGAGAGGCTATTGTGGCAGTGAACACCTATTTATAAACTCCTCAGGGATTAAAGGTTGTTAATGTAAGTGCCTGGAGACTGGGAACTCAGTGCTCAGAGGACGGATTTGGACAGTAAGTTTAGAGAGCCAAAAGCTACTAGACCATGAGCTAACCAACTGAAGCAAAAACACAAGGTCATGTGAGCCAACATGATCCTGCTTTCCCTCCCCCTCCTCCCCCTTTTGTTTTTTTTAATAAACACAACACTGGTGAAGGAAGAGATGTACACGCCTTAAGAGGCTGCAGGAATTACAGCCAAGGTCTTCACCCACCTAACCAGAAACCTGCATACATGCAGACACTGGGTCATCCAAGAGTGAACGAGATTCCAGTCTTTGCACTGAGATCCCATTCCATCCCCAAAACAACACGATGGGTCTTTAAACAAAAATCAGAACACACACTGAAGAGAAAACAGAAGAAGCTGAGTAGTCCCTGGCTGTGGTAACCCATATCCTTAGCCCCAGAAATGTGGCTCCATTTCAGATTTATGAGTGCATGGCAAATCTGCCACTGCAACACCAGTGTAAACTTGCATTACTCATTTCACTTCCGTATTTGTATCTTCAGACAGAAAAAAACCCCCAATTACTGGATTATGAGACCCCCCAAACCCAAAGAAGATTCAAAACAACTCATGTTCTGCAGATCAGCAGTACTTACTATAGACCACTTCCTGTTGCATTTCTTGGGAAACCACTAAGAAGCTCAGGAGCTTCGGACATCTTGTTTGCACTAGTTTCCAAAGCCAGCTACAATTGCTACAATGAGATTATATATTCCAAGCTTTCTGTTTGAGCATTTCAGTCTGGTCAGCAAACCAGATGATGGCCTTTTCAGTAGTTCTGCTTTCTTAGTGCAGAGCAGTGTAGTCACTTACCTCAACGTAATCTGTTGGAACAAGTCCTCTCTCGCCTTGGCTGTTTTTGCCTTCTAACCAGCCTCCACCAACATCCTAAAAGAAGTAATATAGAAATAATTTCGCTAAATGAATCCCACAACAGGCTTCAAACAGCTCAGCAGGAAGCACTGTCTTGCTGTCACATGTCAAATGCTCAGCAGGAAGCACTGTCTTGCTGTCACTGTTCAAAACACAGTTATGACTGAAACTGAGGAACAAACTTGCTCAAAGCTGCTGAAGCAGCAGATACTTGTTTAAACACAATGCAGACTGTGCTGGTTTTACACAGCTATTGTGGACTTTAGATTTTAACAAGCATGAAGGGGAAAAATGGTTGATTTTTCAGCACTTTTGATCATTTATGAAACCACAGCCAACTGTCTGGCCACAGACTGCATAAAAACACAGCTATTAGTATGTCAGTTTCAGAGAATTAACTTTAATCAATAGACTATAGAGAAACAAGACTCAAAGAATTAAGCTGTTGGTAGTATCTGTAAAATCTCTGCCTCATTTATTGAAGGTGCAGAGATGTGTGATGAGTGAGAGCTATCACCCACAGAAATACCAAGGCTATTCTCAAGATTAAAAGAGCCATATGCTGTGTAAGATCTGGAGACACTCTTTCTGCTTCACATTTCTTTTCAGAGGCAGTCTTATGCTATTAGTTTAGAAAGAACTAACAACAGTTCAGCTCTGATCTCAGTGGGACATCCTGATATTGTTTCAGGTTTTTTAAACACATATTGTACATACACTAAGAAAGCTCTGTAGACCTCTGAAGTTAAGCGAAGTTAATTCCAGGACAACATTATCTGGAATAAGCCAGCTCTGTTTTAAAACAAGCTGTTTTGGGAACACATAGCTACGTGTCAAGCTAGCTCACAGATGAAAACACATATGCTAGACAGTGATTACTGAATTTTAGGTTTGCTTAATTTGCCTTTTAATTGATGTATTTGTTTATTCCCAATTTTGTTCTTACACTTCAAAATTTTATGTAATCCTGCACTTTTTAAGGGGAAGCCTGCTTATGTATTCAAGATTTTACAGAGTAAAGATCAAGCAGTTAGTGAAATAACAACTTGCATTTATTTTTTCTTATATACCTAAAAGCTTAATACTCAAGAACAGAAAAATAACTAGACATCTCAGAATACAAATTCAACTAGCTTAGTTAAACTGCAAGAGCAATGACATCTTGAGCCAGAAGTCATACTTGCACTGCTACACTTAAAAGCAATCATCAGTGGACTTGCATGACTTATGCTATTGCCATCTAATCATATCAAAAAAGATCGAGAGCCTTTGTGGCAATTTATCATGGATAGCATACAATAAAGTTTTACTTGGTTTTGAGTATAGTGCCTTAAGCCACAGATGTCAAGGTCAGTAAGAACTAGCTTAAAAGTGGTCATCTATTTATTTCTATTTAGTCTTACTTTTGTGCAACGGCATAAAGTTCCTGAATTTATTTAAAATGTTACCCCTGCAATAGCACAGCACACTATCAAAGAGGGTGCTGGCTCTATTAAATATCTGCTTCAAGTATTTAAGATCAGTGAAACTAAAAATTATCAGGATTACACATGACTAGGATCTTCAAAGAATTAAGCTTATTCTGCAGAATCCATGTGTTCTATACAAACAGATAAATAAAATCTGGTTTCAAGATGAGGCAGTTTTTGTGTGCATTTGTTTTAAAAGGCAAGTCTATTCACTAAGCCATACCATTACACAAAAATCAAAGCAGAATCAACTAATACCTTGTTGCCAAGGGTAAGAATTATATAGGACAATTAAAGTGCACTGCAATTCAAAATGTGCACATAAATCAAATATCAGTGCTCAAAAGTCCTATTCATTTAACAATGCCTTGATAGCATTATGATAGTATTGCACCACTTCTTCCCTATACCTTGTCCATATTTCTTAATTATGAAAGGACACACAAATTCAGTAACAAATTCTTGTTGTGAGTTCTTTAACAAACTTGGAATGCTGAAGTCATTGACTAAGAACTTAAAACCTAGAAGTGAGGTGAATGTCACACTTAAATGCAAGTGGCAAGCACCTGTGAAATTGCAAGATACACACAAAATGTGCAATATTAAACACACACAAAAAAGACAAGGCATTCAGATGTAAAGGCTATCACCACCATTAGTTCCTTCCTCTTCCTTGTCTCTCAGTTCTGTGTAGAGGAAAACAAAGCCGAGCACATTCTTAAGTGTGTGAGCACAGTTTGAGAAGGCCCCATCCTCCAAAACATTGCATTTGTTTCCACAAGATTATTAGAAAATTCTTTGTATTCAGTTTTGTTGCTAATTCTTCAGGGGAGGGTAGCCAGGGCTTCCAGATGTCACCCAGCACCATTTTTCTTCCACCTGCTGGTAGAAGTAGGTCAGGGAAGTGCACTGAAGCTGATTCCATCTGTTTTCTTACCGGGTTGGTGATTGTGATGATCTCCCCTTCACTGACCGTCAGCTCATTGTTTCCAGGCTCAGCAGCAAAATCATACATAACACGAGCCTGTATGTGGAAAAGAATGTAACAGTGAGGCTTCCAGCTTATGCAGAAGATTTCATGAAGGAAGTATCAGCACAAATTATCTTTAACTTACAGAAATAGTAAGTGGGGTAAGACTGAATGTACAAAGAGCAGCTCAGCACATAGGAAGCTGACATTTCCTAGATCTGAACTGCAAATTCAACAGTAACAACAACTCCAAAAGATAAAAATCTCACGCGGAGCTTGCTGGAGATAATTTACCACAAGGATTTAAGACTGGTTGTTCTCTGTCATGTCCAGATTTATATGTACAACTTTTTCCAGGGGAAGAAGGAAAGGTTTCTAACTTTAGCAAACAATTCAATTTTTTTTCTTTTTATACAAGATATATTACAACTCCAATTTGGGTAAAGGGAAGTATTTCATAGAGCAAGCAATTCAGAAAAAGAAAAACAAGTAACTGCAGATGTAAGTAACCACTGCTGTGCATAAAATGTAATATGTGAAATTATGTTTTGAGACTCTGTATGGGAAGAACTATGCAAATGCAGAAACAAGCAGTGAGAGTAGGCATGTTATATCTGGCATGAGGAGGAAGGAAAAAATAAAGCCAACCTAATTTTTAAGCGTTTAGATACACAAAGGCTTTGCTGTGCACTGACTCTGCTATTACACTACATAAAGAAATGTTTGAAACATTTCGTTTTACTAATAACATCATTCAGTGTACAGCAATAGGTTCCTTCTACTTGGAGGGTGAGGGGAAGAAAAAAAAAACTAAACAAAAAATAGTATTTTCTGCCAAAGGAGACATTAAAATAATTTCTGTTGAAAGTAAGCTATGTGATAGAAAAAAAATACCAAAAGACAGACATTCACCATTAAGTCTTGCCTGTCTCAAAACTGGAGGTTGTTATGATCCTCACCTAGACACATCTTCTGACATAAAACCAGAGGAAAACAGAACTTCCCACCCCCACATTTTAATTTCATGAGTATCATGTGGAAATACTTCTGGCTGGTCAAAAGATACTTTACTTCAGTGTAAATAAAAACAGAGCTGAGAAAAACCACACATTTCAGCTGTTCAACTGACAAATCTAATCCCAAACCATGTGCACAACAAATCAAACGCTTGGTCTTCTCCACTACAGCAGCACAACACTGTAGAAAACCATGTGTCCTAAGCACTCTGAATGCTCCCTTGCATGGAAGCTTTTCCCTTAGAATGGAGGCTTTCAGCACTTTCAGATTATACCATGCAAAACCGAGATGAAGAGGCAAAAACTGTATTTGATAATAACACTGACTTATTTCTTTCCAGCAGGACATCTGGCCTCCATGGAAATATAAGAATAAGCTGCCTTACTTTCCTTAAAAAGTAAACTGAAGAGAAGTGGCACACACCTTTTGAAATACAAGAATATTTTAAGCAGGGGTGTAAAAAGCACCACTCTCTAGAGCTCTTCCCTCAGCAGTAGTAGATGCAGGTGTTGAACATGTCCTTTTTACAGCAGGTTACCAAAATTTGTCCACTTTCTGCAAGTCAATTTAACAGCACTCAGATGCTGGGCTTCTGAATCATGGGGAAAGCAGCTGTCTTAACCAGGGAGTCTTCTTAGCCTTTTTCAAGTAATACACCATAGTATTGAATTCTTGCTTCTATTCACAGGAATGATGAGAGTTTACCAGAACAAAGGCAAAAGACAAATTTTATCAGCCTTCAGAAAAACTGGCAAAACATCCCCAATAATGACCAGACTGGAAAGGTAAAATAGATTTCTAATAAAAGAACAGATGCAAATACTAGATTCTCCAGATACAGCAGTGAAATAAAAATTACTCAGAAAAAAAAAGTGAAGTATTCACCTTGTAGAGAAGGAAAAAACAAGAGATACATTGAATTTAATAAAGTCATTATGCCGAAGTCCACCTATTCACCTGCTCTGGATCCCTGTTTCAAAAGTTGTTAGAAGAAGTAGAAGACATGGAAAAAATTACAAACAAACTTTGTTTACTGCAGTTTAAGAACTTGAAAATAGTAATAAAAAATGATTTGCAATGCTACAGAAATGTGTTATTATAGAGCATTAAGAATTTGAGGTACATCTGAAACCTGGTCTGTATATTGACATCTCAAATGCATTCCTCATCTTTTTCTGCCAGTACTCTCCATTTCAGCTGCATTTCTAGGTTCACTTGCCTAGGCTGGTAATGAAGACCTTAAGAACTTCTGGCAAGTAACCTTTAACACTACCCTCCTACTGCTGAGATTTAATGGGGAAAATAGCATAAACTCAACCAATTCCAAAGCAAGTAAAACTAAGTGACTAAATGTTTTCTCTCAATTAATAAGTGTATGGTTAACAATGGAAAACCCCCTAGCCTTTCCCTGAGCAGACACATCAGTCCCAACCCTATTTAAATTTCTGACAATCAGTTCCAAAATACTATGAAATGGAAAATGGTTTTACTTTCCAATAAGCTTTTTCCTTCTTACTGGCCATAAATATTATGTCCAAGTAGCAGATAGGACTTAAAAGATAGATCTTTGCAACTCATGGAAAATTGCAAATGGGCATGGAAAAAAGCATTTAACAAGAAAAGGATTTTAGCTCCTGGGCACTGCAATATACATACTAAATATTAGAGCTAAGCTTAGGGACACTTTGAGTATTCATAAAATGGGAATCTCTGATGAATTCCAGATCACAGAATGAACACCACAAAGACAACTTCTCCAAAACATAGCTTAGAAAAAAAAATTGTTACAGTAACTGTTGTGTTTCATATTTACTTCTGATCATATACAAAAGGATCAAACAGTCCAAGTGCTACAGGAACTTCAGAAATTAAAATATTTTGTTAGTGGAATAAAGGCCACTACTTCATTCACAGAACAGTACAAACATGCAAAACAAGAAAGAACCATTAACAAATCTATTAGCTATAAGAAAATTAATTTCTTTTACTGGTTGCATGTATATTTCCCTTCTCCCACCACCTCCTCAGCTCCAATATACAAATGGTTCTGGATTCTGAAGTTGTTTTGTCAGTTCCTTTGAGAAAAAAAACCCCGCTAACCCTGCTTTCTTTGCTCAGGTGGCAGCAGAGCACCTGCACTGGGAGCTTGGAACACATCTTGACGTTTATCTCATGGTCTGTCATGTGAGAAAAGGCTGGTATGGATTAAGCAGAACCCTGCAACAGCATAGGCCAAGAGGGAAAAAGCTCTCTGATCCCCAGTATCTCTGCACCTCTGGATATATTGCAGTTTCTCCAGAATGAGAGGGAACCAGCAGTTTTCTCTACAAGTCCAAGATGGGGGAAACCAGTAAGAGTTAAAGGAAAATTTAGCTCTTCAGCAGTATGGATATAGATAATTTAGATTGTAATAAAGAGAACGAAATAAAAAGGAAACTGGTAATTCTCAGAGTTATGGAGCTGATTCTACCTGTTGTAGTTATACAACTGGACTGCAGTTTCCCAATTTACAGGTTTACTGAACTACTACAGTGTGAAGCCTCCCAACATCGAGAAGTTCTAAGCATTGCAATCAATCATTATTACTGTCTTTTTAGAATTCTGTTAGAATCATACCTAGGAATATTCAAACACCAAAGATTCCCCACACTGAAAGGCAGTATCTAGATTAGTGAAAGTATTATTTCTCTGCAGGCCTGGAGCAGACTTAGATTTCCTCCATTACTTCTGTCTGAGTTGAGTACTTCCCTCTTCCTTCCATAATACTAAGAACCAAAAGGAAGAAAAAACCCAACAACAGAAAACCAAGAGCATTTGCCAACTTATTTCTGAAAGCAGATGTAAGACTATGCAACTATACCTGTCAGTGTTAAGGTTCTTCAGTGTAAATGAAGCGAGAAGGACGTTGTCTAGCAATAGTCATTCAAACAAAATTCCAATGAAAGGTTACACTGTCACTTCACTAAGTTACTAGATGAGTATCCAAGATCTCTGCAGACATCCTGATCCACTGGCTCCTGCTGCATGTCCCCCAGAATCTTGAAAGAGGTGATAAAGCAACAAAAACACCTATTTCTCACGAGAAGAATCTTTCTGCCCTTTCCAGCATGTTTCACTCAAGGCTACGCTTAGACAGAAAAGCACCTTACCCCGAAACTGAAAATCCTGATGTGCACAGGGCCACACTCGCCTGCATTGCAGTTCACCTGTAGCAGGCTAGCTCTGCCATGGAGAAGGACAGGGAAAGCCCCTGTGTATTTCTCACCAGCCATAAGCAAACAGGCACAATGCACATCAGCTGTGCTCAGAGCAGCTTTTACAACAGCTTCCCTGCCCAAGCCTTCCTTGAGACCAATGATCAACAACCCACAGAGAGTGACTACTGTTTTTTTCTTTAAGTCCACACTTCTGAAGCAAAATGTTTCTGTAATGCTGGACTTCCTGACTGCAACACAACAGTTCTGCATCAAAGTATGCTTTATAGCACAAAAATCGGAGAAGCCACTCAAAAATTGGACACACCTTTGAAAATGTTTTCTCTATGCACATTGGTATTAGAAAAAGATTTTGTGTTATGCTGTAGATTCATCTGTTTCAACATCTGTTACAATTTAGGAAACTTGTACCACAACTGCTTTTCTCGGCTGGCAGTGGCAAATAGTACAAGGCAAATATCCATAGAAGTTTTGTATCATGAAATTCCCATAACTGCACACATTCCTCTTCACAGTTAGCACTTCAGCGCTTTAGCTACCATGCACTGCTCTTGTCAAGAGACAGGGATTCACAGGTTTCAATTGCTTTGTGCCACTGTCAGAAA
The DNA here is from genome assembly GCA_013399875.1 of Gymnorhina tibicen. NCBI lineage: Eukaryota > Metazoa > Chordata > Aves > Passeriformes > Artamidae > Gymnorhina > Gymnorhina tibicen. Next base: position 397,114 of record VXAZ01000937.1, read on the forward strand.
TACAACTGCTGTATCACAGCAGCAAGATAGCAACACCTTATGTTGGCAGCAGCAGTTCCCATATTCACAGAAAGAGGATCAAATTCTGTATTTCTGTTTTGTGAAGTATATGAGGCAGATAAGTGCAGGTTTCTCTGAAACCTGCATCCACTGGAGGAGCAGAAACCATAAAATTCACTTGTTTAATTAAAACCTCCCTTTAGTATTACATTTCTTTTCAATACTATTGTGCATTGCTTTCAGCAACATCAGAATTAAAGCAAACTCATCCAAAAAGTGAAATTAAGTTCAGTAAAGAATTCCATTTCTGGATGAAGAGAGATCACAATATTGGGGTACCATTACTCCAAGTTCCCCTCACCAGCTGTAACTGCTGGATCCTCACATTACTCTACAAATTCACATTAAAAATGTCTCTTGACCTGCTGGCTCACTTTCCTGTGAGCAATTTTTCAAGTCTAAAATAAGCTCACTAGCCTGCAGGTAATTATTTGAAGTCAACAGTACTGACTATAAGTACATTAGAAGCAAATTAAACACAGACAAAAAGCTAAGAAACAAGGACTTGCATCATTTCTTCCTGCTAATAAAACATGCTTGCAGACAGATGCAGAACAAGGAGATCTCTTCAGCCTCAGAAGCTGCATGCACCTACAATATTTCAGGCAGGTATTTAATTAAGTATTCACACTGGATTTAAAGGTCTATCTCATACTGGAATTGATAACAAAACATGAAGAGTTTCTAAAAAGTACAAAACACAAAGTCTGAAGCCTTTACAGGGTAAGGGACAGCAAGGCAATACTCAATTCCCACCAACATGCATGTGGTTTAAACCACTGGCACTTGAAGAATTAGAATGAAAGTGTAATAAGCTTATCTTGAAACCATTTCTGTATGATTTTGTGTAAGGAAGAAATGTCTAGGCAAGTTTTCAAGTGTTAAAGAGACTTGGAAATGTTTTCTGTAGTAATAAAGACAATAGCCTACAGCAACTTGGGCTTTCCTCAGCGAGGAAAGAGTAGCTCTTCAGATCTACCACACAAGACTTCGCTGTCTGGCTGAAAATAATTTTTTGGTCATGAAAGACCACCTGAACTCTGTTCAGGCTAGTCCCACTCATTTTTTTGTTATGTATTTTATTTTTGATACACAGAACATGAGCTTCTTTATAGCTGTCTACCTGTAAGCAAACATCAGCACACCACAAAGCCCACTGAGATGTGCTCCTGGCCAGTATTACAGGCAGAATGCACGTCAAGAACTTGCATTCAAGTGAATTCCTACACAGGAGGCCTCTTGTTCAGCTCAAGCATCTGGGACTAAAAGTCATTGATGCAGAATGACGTCTAAAATGGTTAGATGACTAAGATCTCTTAAAAGTCTTAGAATATAACAGATCTTAAAATCTTAAGGTGTTAAAACAAATTATAACTTCTTTCCATGCAGTTATAACTCAGGTGGGTAGATAACCATGCCACAGAGCATGAAAAAAAGCAAAGAGAAACTGTGATGTTTTCCAGATTTACAACAGTGCTTAAAAATGTTAAAGTCTGAGATTTATCTATAAGCAGTTCAGTGGTTTAAAAAAGCAGCATTCAAATTCTGATATTTTCAGAATAACTATCATGCACTATTAAAAGAGGTGCTTGGTTACCTTTTGGTGTGTTCATACTGACTTATTTATGGGGTATTGTCAGACCCAAGAACAGAATCTCCATACACCCAAGCAATACTGAAGCAAGGCAAATTCAGTTGCAGAAATACATTCAAGACACTCATGTGATTTAGAGATATTTCCAAATACTGACTCAGATACTCCCCTGAATCACATCTGAGCTTTCAGTTGGGTTAAGCACCTGAAAAGCTTTTTTCATGTTTAAAACATGATTTATAAACCAGTTTTCAGTTAAAAATGTACTGCAAAACTTCTACCATGAACGAGGAGCTCCAGTGATATCAGATCTTTTTCAGAATCAATTTACTGCACTGCTCCAAGTGCCCAGACTTCCCCATGTTTTCTTTTCTGGATACCAACCTTTTCCAGATCCTCAGACAAACTGGGGACTCAACAATTGTGAATTTGAGAACATTAATTCCAGTTTCACCATGACTACAGCAAGTAATAACTGCAGCAAGTACAGCATGGGTTTGTATTTACGGATGTTAGGCAGGATGCACTTATCTCAAGTGTGATTAAAATCTCTGCCTAGATTAATTATTACTGTGCCTCTGAAGTCAAATTGCAATACTTGCAACTGTTTGCTGAACCAATATTTAATGGCATGTTTCAGAAGCCCACTGTGCCAAGTTCCCTGATGTGTGCCTGAAACCTTAGGGCCATCACTATTGCACCCTCACAGTTCTTTCCCCAAAGAACAAAGCCAGTAAGACATGAAGGTTTCAGAAAAATCCAGCAGCATTCACCAGAAAAATCGCCACATTGTGACCTACTCATTAAGACAGCTTGTAGTCACACAATAGTGCTGCCTCTACAAGAACAGAGATTAGAAAAAATTAGTAGTTATCCTAATAATTGGAGAGGCACAAAGTTTTGCTAAGGTTATCTAATGAACGTCAAGCCCTTTCAGACTCAGCACACTATTACACATTGTGCATCTCAATGTACCACATGCACAGGCCGTAAGCAAATGAATACCTGGCAAAGCAAACTAAGTGCATGTTAAAATGATGCTACTTCAAATAAAACTTCATCCGTAAAATATAGAACGGAATAGCTGTACTGCTCTGAAGTCCCAAACATTGGTAAATATTAATAGGAAAACACGCTCAACAGCATGCTCACTGAAAGCAGCTGGGAAGGAATCTGAAATGCAGCAGGATGAGCTCTCCACATGGAATTCTGTTAAATTTTCTGTTACTTGAGTGTGGGGGCCAGTGGGCCCATAATACAAGGGATAGAAATCCTCTCCAGGTTAGAGTGAACTAAGAAGACCTTTCCTAGGATGCTGTTTCATTATGCAAAATGTATCCCAGTTCTGCTTCCCCAGTTGGCCTCCCCACCCCCTCATACCTTACCTGTTCCTTCCCTAGAAAATTCTCCCTTCCCCACTCTCCCATTGGACCTTGTTCGCTGCCACTCCCTCAGATTTTCCCATTGGCTCCCGTACCCTAGTCCTGGCTATGTACCGCCCCTGTCCCTGATGCTTTCCCTGCCCCAGTATATAGGCTGGAACTTTCCATTCCCTGAGGTCTTTGGTCCCTGGTGCCTTTCATGTGTGGAGCTGGAATAAACCTGTGCCGTGGAATTCCACACAAAGAATCTTCGTGCCTCCTTGCTGTCGGCTTGTCGAAGAAGCCTATCCTGTGTGTGTGTGTCTGTGTGAATGCAGTGGCTGCCGAGCGACTTTCTGCTAGAGTCGGTTCCGGGAGGTCACAGCACCTCACCAGAACACCCCCTGGATACCGACACTTGAGTAACCGACATTAATCAATATACTAATGTTTTGCTATCTCTTAGTTCTGATTAGAAACACTACTTTGTGAAAGCCTATGTTTACTTTTAGATTATGAACACAAGTGAAGAAACTGTTGCACCAACATAAATGCATTACCATTTTATCAGATGACGCTTCTTTACTCTAGAAATGGGCATGGTTCACATTTTTTGGGTTCTAAAGTATCCAAGTCTACAGCTATTTTAGGCTTTTCTGTTGGCAGTGTAGAAAAGAACAAGACCCTGTAAAGTTACAAATTTCATTTCATGATAAATGGCAGCTCAAATAAGCAAAGCTCAGTCATTAGACCTGGCCAGAGAACACCCAGCACTTGAACTGGACATTAATGACCTGCAGTTTAATGCAATGTGCACACTACCAGTGTAGGCCTATTCCACTTGAAGACAAGAAAAAAAAGAAGAAAAAGAATGCCTGGACAGATGCATTAAAAAAAAAAGAGCGATAATGAATGACAGAACTGGATTAAGCCATGCAACATTTAAGGTTTGACAGGACACCTCGCAAACTTTTCTTGTACCAGCAACCTTTACAGTGACAGAAAGCATAAAAAAAGTCTGAAAATAAAGTTAGAACTTCTGCTTCCTCATGAATTATTAGAAAATTTGGCAGCTTGGCACAATGTGACAGAGCTATTGATAAAAAAATTGTAATTCAACAACCTTCATACAAACTTCCAAGACTGTGGTCTAGTTATTTGCAACAAGGAAGATGCCTAATTTTGTATTCCACAAGCAATAATTTTCAGAAGAAAAATATAGGGCTATTAAGGAAGGAAATTACAGTACTGCTGAAAGAACTGTGCTGTAACTAGGTAACCACTAATTACATTATATTATCATATGTAATTGCAATATTCAGTTACTGAATTAAACCTTGACCCCCCAAAAAAGAACTAGTGCAGTGGAGGAAATAAAAGCTTCACTCTCAAATCTGATGAAGCTATAGGGTGAAGTGAAGCACCTCATCAGTCATCGCCTTACTGCTGCAGAAAGATGAATTGTATAGGCTCTCCAGGCAATACTTGAATTTAAATCAGAACTAGAAGAAACAATAAATGTAATAGACTTATATCAGTTGTCTTTCTTCTGGAAACCACTTATATAATCACTGTAGTGAAAAAAAAAATCCTCATACAGAAGGGAGAAACAGTTTAAAGCTATTCTATGAGACTTTTTATAGATGTTTTTGAAAATTAGCCGTTTTGTTCTATCCACCAGGAAAGCAAACACTTTGCTGGAATTGAGATGACAACTTATTTTTGCTCTGAACATTGAGAACTGCAGTCTCAGAAGGCTGGGAAAAGCAAAGCAAGTCCAAAACCTACTGTGTTTAAACAGAGATACCATATGAATACACAAAATAAAAGCACAACAGTTCCCTTGCCAAGGAGGAGCAGATGGCAACTCAGAGCAGAAGTCAGTAACTCAATGGCAAGTTGTAAGAAATAACACCAGTCGTAAGAAATATCAACCAGTTGTACACCAGTCCCACTTTTTTACAAGAGTGAGACTGAATTATTTCACCTGGGCAAGTCCCACTTGCAGAAACCCCAGGCCAGACACAGCTGCCTCTCCCCAGAAGCAGCTGTTTTGCTTGGACTCCCCAGAGACCTTCCACAAGCTGCACTGCCTACCTCCTCACCACCTCCTCCTCCTTCCAGCCACCTATTTTGCACATTGGAAACCCCTCCTGTATAGTGGCTTCCTTTAAAGGGCAGGGCCTGGGGGAAGAGCTGTTCCAAAATACAGGAGGAAATAGAGCTTTTACCCACAAAAAACATGTTCACATACAGAGTTGCTGGTTTGACTTTACCCAGCACACTTCTATGAGCACACACCCTGTTACCAGCAGTGCCCAGGATGGCTCATGTGCCCTTCAGACCATGCCATGTCCTAAATGCCTCCTCACAACTACACAACAGCTGGACCAGGCTGCATAACAGCAGCTCCCTACAAGAGCTGTCTCTTGTGCCCTTCTCCCCTTACTATGGGTCTCACAGACGACTGTCTGTCAAAGTTAAATGATAATGATTCTGGTCTTAAATGTCCTTTTTTTTTTTTTTTGACAGAGGTTTCTTATTCATACGAAGCTCAAAGATAAAGACCGTTTTGGAAAAAAAGTGATAAGGCTCAGAGTTTAAATTAAATTTCCCAGTAAGCAATATGTGGGTTTTTTGCTCTTCATAGCACTTGAATTTTGCTTCTTGGACTACTACAAGATTGCTCTGTTGTTTGAACTTTCTGTTAAAGGGGAAGCTCCTTTCCAATCATAAACTGCTGAGAAAGCAGGAATACAACTAAAGAAAATAAAAGCACAAGCTCTGATTTTCAGCCCTCAGAGAAGTGTAAAGTGAATTTGGATGAAATTGCAATTGTGAAACATGCCTTGAAATAGAAGAAGTTTAGCTTTAAATGCTGAACACTGCAATAGCTATTTACTTAAAATAATTCTAGATATCTAAATGCTCATCTGTCCTACTGCAGGGCTGGTTGAAACAAATCACTCCCACTATTTTACAGTCTTTTCTCTATTACCTGCTTTTAAAATGTTTTGCAAGACTGACTGCTTCCAACACCATCACTGGTGCAATTGCTTGCAAATTTAACACAGGAGGGAACCCACATATTTGAAATGGCAAAATTCTCAAATGATTTTTACCTTGGTGATCTCTGTAAATTCTGAAATTTGCCAGATGCCCTAATCAAATAAGGAGGGGTTTATTGAATATCCACACACTCTTCTAGGAGTTTTTTCAAGACATGAAAATCTGAGGAGGAAGATATTTCAGAGGAAAACCTTGGAAGAATGGAATAAAATAAACTTTTTTACGAACCTACAGTTAACTGTAAAGCCTTATTGCAGAAATAATACCAATATATGGAGAAATTCCACCAGAGTGAAAATCTGAAACCCTGAATCTATAAACCAGATGCAGCTTATGACATCTGATACCAGACTTCCTTCTCTTTAGCTGCTGTAATCATGTTTTTAAATGATGACCTCTGGTAATGAGTCTCTGATGACTCAATGCCTAGGTGCTCAAAATAACTTTGAAAAACTGAGTCAGAGGAATCATTACTCAAGCACAGCATCATAGAATCTTACCGGCTCTCCAGCTTTCCAGCACAGAAATGAGAAACCTTGAACTGGTAATTGCTGCAATTTAACATAAACCACGTATCACTGAACCTTTAAAAGACCATAAGGCCTGACAGAAAGACAAAAGAACAGAAAACCCGTGTCTTCATAAAGTAAGACTGTATCAGTTCTCATGTTCATCCTAACATCTCACTCCTCCAGTAGGTCAGGAACCTGTGGTTAATCTGCATTACCAAACATTTTCACCTTCTCTAGTCATCTCGTTGCTCCTTAAAAAACAAACCACCAAACCAAAATAATCTAAAAAGCCCTAGGACATATCCCCACATCTACTTAATAATAGCCTAAAAAACCCAAACAACTTTTCACATTATTAGACCATAAAATCAAAATTATTACTTCACCTAATTAATTTTGTTCCATCACATCCTACATATATAGATCAACTGTGATCTCATTTTATCTTTATGTCTTGTTTTGCTGAGTTTAAATAATGGAACATGTTGAATGGATTATGATGTGATCTGCATAGTAGAGGATCATCCCAACTCACAGATGTGTTAAGATTTATTAACTGAATCTTCCCTTAAGATGAGATTTGCGAGAGGAGTCTACTTCCAAAGTTAGGACAATACAGAATGCAGATCAACAGAACACAAAATCTGGGCATTTTGGAGGGTTTAGCACAGAGGTGCTTCACTTCCCAGCTGCAAATCAGACAAAGAATTGTTTCTGACCAACTCATAATGCAAACATACAGATTTGTGATGGTATAAAAGAAAATGTGGGACTTCTTTGGGAAGCCTTGCACTGCTGAGAGCAATAGAGAATGAAAAAGAAAGATGAAAGGAAGGATACACACTTAAGGATAATCTTTAAGTTTAATGTGTTGTTACCATTCCCTACCTGAAATTTTCATACCTAAATCATGACCTTCCCTCACCACAACTACAAGAACCATGCTGAATTCAACTATACCTGGCCAGTGACATTCACAAGAGAAAATCCAACATCAGTAGATGGACAAGAAAGCCTTGAACAGCATTTCCTTGTTTTAGAAGTGCTGTTAAATTGTACCTTCTTTAAAGAACAGAATTTTCAGTCTAAGCTTTCATCTCAAGGGACTTCCTCCCACAAAAAAGGGCCCAGTCCTAAAAACAGAATCAGATAAATGAGTCCCCAAAGTAGACAAACCATTGAACAATCAAGAACATAATGGTGGGATACAAGTGCCCCTAAAATTATAAAGAAAAAATTGTTGGTATTGACAATAAGAGGGGCCTAACTTCATGAAGCTTATCAACAGCTGCCTTATGAAATACCTCTCTTGGGAAAGCAACGTCACCAATATCAATGATGTTACTCCAATAAATCAGCTCCTAGTTTCAACTTCTAAATTAAAACTCTCACCGCATGTTAGCAGCACAGGTTCCAGAAGAACTGTCTTGCCCATAGCCTATCCAGTTCTCTCAATAACATCACTTCCTTCTGAAATCAGGGCTTAACAAATGGCAAAACATCAGCCTTTTCAAGAAAAGGACTTGCCTACATTTTAAAATAATAGTTAAGTTTAAAAATAGGCTAAGGTAGGGAGAATGTTGTTTAAAAGCCAGCATATTGCTTCCTGACATTTTTACCTCTCCCTATTCAATGAAGCTCAAAAACAAAAGAAAGGGCATGAGTAAAGCTGGGACTTGGCTAACTCCAGTGGGGAAAGAATAGGAAAGGCCAAAGAAATCACAAAGGAACAAATAGAGGAATGACAATCTCATCTGTGGCTTTTGTAAGCAACTATGACAGAAACAAACTTACAAAACTGCATCTTCCTTGTGACAAAGTTGTGAAAATTTTTTAGGCTCAGGAACTTTCTGATATCATTTGTGACACAGTTAAAAAATAAGAATTAGTAAGGTTGACTGTTTCTGAAGGAAGCATCCAAAATAAAAGTATCTAGCTTAAAGCATCGGTTCTTAAATGTGGACACGAAATTGCTTTACCTCTGAAGTCGGGTTCAGTTAAATGACTGTAAAATTTTGGAAGTCTCCTAAACAATCTTCTTTTTGTCTTATTTTGATAAGGTTTAACACTTGTTTCAGTTTTTAGAGCACATAACCTTGAGCAAACCACAAAATCCACTGCCAAGCTACAGTAAGGACCTAGCCAACAAAAGAACTGCTTCCAGAAGCCTCAGATCCTCCATTTCCCATTTATATTTCCACCCTTCTTCGTGTAAGTCTCCCCTTCCCAACTATACCACCCCACCCAACCTTCTGTATCAGCTCTGAGCAAACTTTCAACTACTGCAACTCCCTAGAACTGGAGAAATGGCCCCACTGTTTCCGTTCAGTGAAATTTTTTTGCTATTTCAGCAACTCACTGTTGCTTAAAAACAGGCCTGACAAGTGTTGGAGTAGACTCCTGGGATGTACATACAGCATGGAATGAGGAGCAAGAAAGGAGAAGGAGCACGGCCACTGCCAGTTTAGCTCACAGCATCAGACACAGCCTCCACAGCCTTCAGAGTGCTTAAGGCCTACAGCCACCCCAACCTGCTTCGACAAAAGACTCCCTACCAAATAGCCAGCTAACAAATATGCTAGGAAAGCATCAGTAAAAGCTTCTTGGTATGAAAATAGTAGTCCTTTCCCCTAAAAGCTTATATTGTTTCAATAAGAAATGCATTGATTTTGAATGGTACAGAGAGGAGCCAGCACATTACACAATTGTAGACCATGTCTTCACACAGGAAAACTCTAGGAACTGAATTGCTGTTTATCAAACTTTATCAAAGTGGGAGCAAGAAAACTGGCCAAGGATTACAAGCTAGCTATGGAAGAAATCCCTATTTGCAGCCTCCATCCTCACAAAATCTAACACCTTGATTCAAGCATTTGTAAATCTTGTAGAGAAAATTATAAAGCTGAAAACAGAAGCTGGGCAAGTTCAGATTCAAAAGAAAGAAGCATCAACAGCAAGAATAGATGTTTAAGAAAAACCAAAACAGACTAACTGGATTTTCTGTCACTGAAAGCATTCAAATCAAGACTGAATTTTCCCCCAGCCTTCCTTGGAAAGTATATTCTAGTTTAAACAGGAATTAATTCAGGAAGCGCTAACGGCCCGTGCAGCACAGGCCAGGCCAGACTGTCAGTTAGCCTTATCAGCTATATAGGATTTGACACCATTAAAGTTCAAAAAATTCATACTTCAGACAACTACTTACAGTTTAGTTTTGTTAATATTTCACGTAAAATACAAATACACTTCGCATCTTTCTTTCAGAAAGAGGCAATTTTTGAAGGAGCACAAGCAGAAGGTGAGAACAATTTTAAGAACAAAATTTACTTTCTAAATGAAATGGTGACTGGCTAGTTGGCCGAGCTCCTAAAAACTGTTTTTCAGCCCTTACACTGCTCAAAAAAACAATGTATCCTTTACTACAGCTGACGTTCGCACAACGTGAACAAATTAAAACCCAAAACAGGGCAGTTTGCAGAGAGGGACCCTGGGTAGAGCTCACAGAAAATAAACTAAGTTTCTCTTCAGTACTGCTCTTCAGTTAGCAGCGTAAGAAAATAATAACAATAAAATTCCAACTCTTTACTGACTACCACTTACCAATTTGAGCCTTCAAGTTAAAATACATTACCATATCTTGCAATGTGTAGAATGAAAAAAACTGCACTACCTGATTTCAATCCAGTCCGGGTTAGGAAGTCAGAAATTATACGCCCTTCCGTCTGGGGCCATAATGTCTCCAAAAAATATTTAAAGAAAAGCAAAGTGGAAGTTTCCAAATGTATGAATAAAATGGATCATGTGTTCGGCACAGAACACAGGATCCCATGAGGATACTGCACCTCAAAGTCAGCAGAGAAACAGTAAACTGGTTTAGTACAGTATCTGCCTAACATCCTCTGTATTATGTACTATATGCACACCAGAAGTAATTTTCTTGCTACCTACAAGATTGATTAAAAATTTTTCATACACACATCCCATAAATTAGTGGAACCCACCAATGTTAAAACCAAGTCTATCAACAATATTCTAAAAGCTCAACAGGAACATAAATTTCACTATATTGACTATATTCTGTATTCACTGTATTTTTAAACTGCCTAAGTGATTTTGAATCCTAAAATCGAGTTCTCTGTGCTTCTGAAAAAGTTTATTAAAACATGAGCCACCATCAGCTTACATGGTTACAGAGACAGCTACTTATACATTAACTCTGACACGTTCAAGATGTGGAATTTCTTCAGCACCGAGAAGTGCAACACTAATAGTGCACTGTATGAGAACCGCCTCGGTAAAAGGAAGTTTTTTAAACTGCTGGCCACGGTAATGGAATCAGGTGACTCAAAGTAATACTTCAAATACCAAAAAAGTCTTCCTGAGATAGGACAAGTCACAGATGAGTTGCTGGTGGATGTTAACTCACACCTACACAAGCCGAGATGCTTTCATCAACCAAAATAATAAACAAATATTGTTTATTTAGAAAGAGGCCAGTTTCAGATAGGACGGGCTAATTTTGACAGTTCCATTAGTAGCAGATACTGTTGAAGAACTGAACAAAACAATTTAACTTCCTGTCTTTCTTTCTTATGTAAAATCACTGCTTATTATTAAGAGGTCGCACAGTGCGGACTCTGGGCTCCCACCAGAGACACGGCACAGCCGCCCCCGGATGCCACCGAGGGGGTCAGCATCAGCTGCCCTGACGCGCCGGGGCGGCCGGGGGCGCGGGGGGCGAGCGGCCCGGGACAGCCGGTGCCGTGGCGGGGCCCGCCGG
>VXAZ01000937.1:408825-546426 GCA_013399875.1 Gymnorhina tibicen
CCTCCCTCTCTCTCCGTGCCGCGGCTGCTCGATCGGTCGGTCGGTGTGTCCGGCCCGCCCGCCGCCGCCGCTGGGCCGCGCAGGCGGCTCCTCCTCAGCGTCCCCCGGCCGCCGCCGCCGCCGCCTCCTGGGGGCCGCTGTGCGGCTCAGCAGCCAAGCGCCGGCGCTGGCAGGCGGGGGCTGATGTGGCCGCGCCGCGATGCCCCCTCCTCGGACGCCCTTTCCGCCGGCTCGGGTCGGTACCCGGGGGCAGTGGCGGAGCTGTTTGCCCGCAGCCTTTCCGTCAGGGCCGGGGGGAGGGAGGCACCCGCTGCGCTGCGGTGATCCCCGGGGGAGCCGCCCCGGCCGGTCCCGGGGGCGATGGGGGCGGACGGGGCTCCCCCACCCCCAGTGCCCTCAAGGGCTTCGCTTTGTAGTCAGAGTTTGGCCTCAAATTCTCGCTCGCGTGGGGGAGAGAGCCCGCAGGAAGGCGTTATGTGCCCCTCGGGTGCCTTTGAACGGAAATTTCAAAGCAACTGTACAGCAAGGAAAGCAATTTTTTCCTCGGCCATGCTCCATCCGCAGCTGTCAGGGCAGTGTCCGTCGTCCCTGACCTGTTTCAGCCAGGCCTTGGTGTACAACAGCAGTAAAAAGCACCAAGGAGCTCCTCAAGTTCGGTAGCATTCCTGTTGGGCACTCTATGATCATCTCATAAAAACTAACTGCGACCCCACTTGACTTCCAGCCTGCAGGAGAGATGAGATGGGAGGCTAAAACAAAGGGAATATGAAAATACAGTGGCAGATCATGCAAGGTACTGCACCATCCAAGAAGTGCAGCTTCTCATTGGTATTATGTGTAGTGGTTGGCCTGGAATCAGGAGATGTTTCCTTTCTGTAGAATGAAATACACGGTGTAATCATCAGGGATGCCAGGGAGAGCCCTAGGAGGCAGGTAGGCTGTAGGGAAACTGCATAGAACTCTACATCTGTATTTCCTTGCCCAAAGAATTACAAGCTTTTCTTCTGCTCTTGGTATAGTTTCTCAGTGAGAACTTTTTTAATAGAGAAAAATATGTTCACAGGGTTTGGTTGGGTTTTTTACATTGGAAAAAATTTTCCACGTTGGACCTGTGAAATAGTTTCCATGGAGAGCGAGGATGAGGAAATAAAAGGAATCTGGCTGTTCAGTCGCCACCACTTTTTGAGTGGTTGAACTGATTAACTTCAGAAGTTTTCAAACTCATTTGCTTCTGATTTTAACTTCTTCAGAATTCAATTAAATACAACATTTCCAACTTCCTATTCACTGTAACAGCAGTACCTACAGTGAAACCTTTGTGTGTGGCTCACAAATGACCTTTTAGGACACTACCTTTAAGCAGAAGTGTTGTATTTAGCATCAGCTTTGCTATGTGGTCCCTCAACAGACTGACATTTTATCCACCATAGAAACAAAACTCCCTGCAGCTGGCTTCATTTCTGTATGAGACCCTCTTCTTTCACCTTCTCACCAACCATCTTTCCAACATGGTATGTTTTGATCCAGTCCTCTGGTGAACATCTTATAAAAAGGGGAGAGGTATGAAACGCAGAGACCCAGCATTGTCTCCTTTAGGGATCCCCAGCTGATAGGTATGTGAACCTTTCTCCAGATGCTGCTTTGCTATGTGAAATATAATAAACTTGTGGCTTTAGCATAAGCTCGAGTCTGTGTCACTCTTTACCTGTGGTCAGCACAGCTGCCAGAAAAGTGTGCAGCTGCTACCCAGTTTGCTTTAGCAGAGCTCTGCTTGCCATCTGGGGAATGAAGAACACAGTCATGATTTGTGCAGTCTCTCTGTGTGCTTAAAGCCTCTAGTCTACAGTTTTCCACTGTGAGGTACTCTTGAAAATAAGTCTTACTTGACAAGTTTGAGGGATTAAGGAAATATTACTATTTCTTTCAGTGTGAGAAAATATTCTGGAAAAAAAAATTTATTATGGGATCTTTCCAATACTATTTGCAATTAATTGCAGTTAATGCTCGTCTTAATGAAGATATTCTTAGGAATCACTTTGGATTGCAAGTAAACATATCTCTTCTTAGCTGTAAACTTTATTATTTCTTAACACAGAGGGCCAAATAGCCACAAATTGCTAATGAAACCACCTAAAATTTCCAAAACTGCTGAAATTAGTTACTTTTCTGCTACGAGCTGTGTCCTAGTTAATTAGGACTGGATGTTTGCTTAGCATTAGACATAAAAGAAATCTCAGTGGCTTCAGTCGGGTTGTTTACATATCTAAGCATTTGGTAGTTTTGAAGTGTAGTGCTCTGTGTGGAGCTTATCAGCTTTCAAACACAGTTGACTCATTATTCACTTTGTACTAAAGCCCCAATGCATGCTATAATAAATATCTCCACCTCAGAAAAAAACCGATCAATAACAGAAGAAAATCCCTTACCCAGCACATAAGTGACTTTTCTCTACAGATTCCTATTAAGTGTTTTTTTTTGCAGTTAGCTGTTCTGCAGTGGTTCCCAGGAACTCAGAGTTCACCGAGATGTGATCTGTTGCAGAGCCTCATCAAATGAAAAGCTCCTGCCAACAGTGTTATGCAGATTTTTTTAAATTAAAGATGGACTCTGAGAAGGGACATGGAGAACACTTGCTGAATACTTTTCTCTGCTCAGCAAGGCCTGCCTGTAGCTTCAAGCTCACAGGAAGTCAGTGACCTTGTGTGTTCTGACTTATGCAAACTTGGTGGGGAATGATAAAGAAAAAGTGTTCTTCAGATAACCTTCAAACTGAAAACGATCTGGAGAAAGAACTACGTTTTGTGATTGTAAGCCACCGTCCTCAGGATCTCCTTGAGGTGGTGCACCTTGGATTTGTCCCTGCTCGCCCGCTGTGTCCTGAGCAGTACCTGGGTGATGCACTGCAGTGACTGAGGTGGCCCTGAGGCGTTGACCACAGCTGTGAAGGCGTTTTGAGAGACGTTTATCACTAGTGGCAACAACTTTGCAAATGGAGCAGGCTGTCAAATACATGTTTTTCGGAAGTCTTTGCAGGAGGCATATTGTCCTAGGTCTTTCCTTTCAAAGGTGTTTTATAAAGTAAGAAGTGATTGAATTATTTTCTTGGTTGAAAGCCTAACAATGTGCTGTGCAAGATAACATCAGTTCCACACTAAATGCTTTTAGCTCAAGATTTCTAACTATGTTGATCAGGAAACCCTAACAATGGCTGGGGAGCAATTACAAAAACATTTCAACTATTTCTTATTCCTTTTAATTATCATGTTTAGTCACCTGATGCTTAGTCACCTGATACACACCTCTTGTTTTAAGAAGGGGTAGAGATTTTTCACATTTTCAAGGCCTCAAAATTAACTGTACAAGCAATTACTTGGTTTACGAATCAAAAAGAGAAGTACTGTATTCTTCATCTTCAGAAGTCATGTGTGCACACCTTCATCCACTTCTCCCCAAGAGGTTCTTTGGGCGTTATGTTTCCTCCGAGCTGAGCAGCAGTTTCTCTTTCAGAGTTGTGTTAACACAATTTCTTCAATGTTTCTGAGAAGTTTGCCAGATAGCAATATAAAATACTGCTTCCTCCTATCTTCTGTCTCCTTCCCTCCTCCGGATTTGGGCAGAAAATGATAGGAGCTGCCACATGCATGAAACCTAGTGTTATCTGCAGAGAGCAGGAAGGGAGCAGCTGCTGAATCCCATTTGTGCATTGTTCTGTTCAGCAATGTCCAGTGGCATCACTTGCAAGTGTATCTGAAAAATACATTTTAACAAAATGTGTTCTGAGGAAAAAAATATGAATATTTTCCTTTCTTTTGTGTTGGGAGTTTTTGGACAGAAAGGATGTGAAATCTTGAGTCATATGGCATTTGCAGGAAAGCGTGATTTTACCTCTCATTTACCCAGAACTTTACGTGGCAGTTTAAAATGATGCTCAAGAGATTGCAGACACACTTTCCAATCTTACTCTGCACCTGGTGCTGGAAGATGACTATCAAAAGAGTAAGGCAGTCAGTCCTGAAATACTACTGGATTTTAGGTCCAGACTTTAGTAGCTCATAAAAGCTGCTTTAGAAAATTGCACCCAAAATTGCACCCAAATTCCTGTGAGTTTTCCGTCTCTGAATTTCTCTCTGAATAAGCAGTTCTGAGAAAAACTGTGCTTCATGCATTTGCTTTTGACTTAAGGATTTTATCTCCTTAGAGCTGGTAATACAATGCCATTATTATCTGAACTGTGGCATGTAATGTGGGCTCTTTTCAAGTTCTGATTTTATATAGTTACATTTCTCATAAACACACAGCCAAGACTGGTTTTGTGCCCTGTATGAATATGCTGTTTTCTTTACACTGTGGGAAAAGTGCAATGCCATGCTATGCTAAATACTGTACTCTCAGGATGTTGGGGTGTTTTTAACACATCTTTGTGAAGCCGACAGTTTGGTGGACTCTCTGGACTCAATCTTCTGTTTAAAAATCCATAAAAACAGCTGCTGGCCATTGAAGATGTGAGAAAGCTACCCTAAAAAAAAAAAAAAAGGAAGAAGAAGAAAAGAAAAGAGAGAAAGAAAGTGAGGAAAGTATGGGTGTTCCAGAGACAAGATGTTGTTGCAATGAGCTTTTGAACATGGTCAATTTTTTGAAAGCAGCTTTTTTCTCTTTTTCTTTTGTGAAGCTGATTGCAAAGGTCATGTTTTGGTGCAACTTTGATCACACTCAAGGGAGAGGGAGCTGTGTGGATTAAACACCTAGCACAGATCCTTATGGACGAGCGCCGTGGCTGCAACAGTTAGGAGCTTGCTTGGTCATGATGATCTATTCTTTCTTTAAATAGTGGGTGAACCAGGTTTTTTCTCCCTTTTTTCCTTAACTGTAACCGATGTTTTGAGCAATTCTGGAATTCTTTTGCTGACTTTTCGGCAGAATAATCAGTGACAGATATATGTAATTTTTAGCAGTATAAACTTTGAAAGAAATTAAACAAAAAATCATGCTTTCTTATGCAAGGGATGAAACATTTCTCAATACACCTAACACTAATATAATTCTTTTTTGCATTCCCTTCCGAGCTGTACACTGTTTGGTATAATACATACTTAAATCTGTAATAGGATGCTTGTACATGCATATATGTCATGCACTTTAGATGGTTTGCATTTAGATTTTTTGTTCATATTTCATGTTCATTTGTGTTTCAATGCAAGGGCTGCTGGGATCAATAGGTTTTGAACTCAGATTTCCTGAAAAATAGAATACAGTTTACTAAAAAGTATATTTTGAAAGGGATAAATGTTTCCATTTTTCTTCTTGCTAGCTTTAGTAAAAGTGACATACCATTAGCACTATTGATTCTTACCACTAGTGACCCTTTCTGTCTGGAGTGCTGACTGCCTGTGGCTTATTTCCATTTTTCCTATTATGGTGGAAGGGCTGTGCCAGCTGCTGTGCCCTCACATCTCAGGGGACTGCAGTCTCAACAAGTAAAGCAACAGGAGTGTGATCCACTATGTGTTCACCTAAACATACAAGTACATAAATGATGAGGTCCTGTCAACTTTAATAAGCTTCTGCTTCTTAAGATTGCATGGAAGTTGTCTTCCAACACACAAGGCAGCTGATTGTGCTAAAGATGTAATTGATTATTCTCTGCTGACGCGTTTAGATGAAGGTCCAGCTGTTTGTCCTCACTGAGTAGCTCACTGAGAAGAAAGCTACAGAAGGCTGCAGGAAAAGCGTGGCCTGAGCCCTCCTGCGCTGGTGTCTGAGTTTCTTTGGAGGGGAGCAGTGGCACACTATGAGTCTGCCAGTGTAGCACCAGGCTGCAGTTTTTTGAGACAGCTTAATGAAAGTAGGATCGAATCTATGGGCATATATCTATGGGCATTTATAGCTGAATTTGAAGGACAGTCAGTATCAAACCTTTGTAAGGCATGCATTGCTCTGCATTGTGATGGTAAGCATGGAAAGCTGCAGACCCTGTGAATAAATGCTCTGTCATGAGTATATGCTTTTAAATGTACATAAACTAATTTATGTGCTCTCTTTATAAGAACAAGAATTATCATTTTACCTGACCAGAATGGATTTCAAATGTGTTGTATCCCTCGTTTACTGTTTGCTCCCCAGCGTGCAAAGCATTCACTCACACTTTTTTCCCTATGACTCAGACAGATGTTTTGGAGCAATACAATTCTGACTTTTCAAATAGTTTGTGATTTTCCTTTTCTAAGAATTTATTACTTCCTTACATTTTTTTTCTGCTTTCATCATGGAAATTTTGGGGATTTCAGGGTCTCTAGTTGACTGTTTCCATATACAAGGAATTCATACCTGTAGCATTCGTTTTATAAGATCACCAAAAGACTAAAAACAAGCCTTAATGTCCTTTACCCCTCAAATCTTATTTTGAGCCACTGATCCCTTTAGAAATAATTGACAGTGAAATTATTTCACAGGAAGAAGCTGCTGATCAGCAGCCCCCCTGCATTCATAAACCCATCTTTAATGAACACAGGTCAAGGTGATGAGAAATGCTTCAAAGCAAAAGCAAAGCAATGTTAATTTCCACTAGCTGTTGTTCATCTGCATTTTCCCTAGTAAGGTTAGGGTCTCCTGCAGCTAGAGAAAGAGTTATGAAGCCCCTTTCTAGTGCATATATATTTCTCACTTGCATCAACCCATGTTAGATCTCCAGTGCATAATCTCTCTTCTAGCCCAGACAAGCTCAAGAGAGGATAGAATAAGGGGAGAAAGTAGAAGCTTTCCTGAATTTCATTATACTTTTGTGAATTTCATAGACTAGATGTAGTCCTTTTATAAGTTTCTCCTGTCTTGAGGGAGGATCTTGGAATCTTAAGGTCCCTTTGACCCTACATTTTGTGATTTGTTTCTGCTCATTGTAGCCAATAAAGATCATGCTATCCTAGTACAGAGATAATAATGTACAAGAGAAGAAAAACAAAAGCCTATGGCTAGATGATGGGCTACAAAAGAGGCTTTGTAGGCTGCATACCTTGCATTGCTGCTGTGCAAATTATGTGACTGTGGGCAGGTCAGAAAATTTCAAGTATCTATGGGGTTTTTTGTAATCACTGCCTCTTCTTAGGTTTTGAAGAAAAGCATTTTTCTTTGGTTGCAGGGTACAAGATCATTCATTAGTAGGAGTATTAAATAGTTGGCAGTTACAAGATACTTTATAGAATTAAGTATTCAAACCTTTTTAAAAAAGCCAGTATTACTAGCAAAACCAGTAAGTCTACTCAAGCATTTAACTTATTACCAGTGTTAAAATAAAAATGATACCTTAGGGATTTAAGTGCTTCACTTCTTTCTGCATGTGAGATATTCATACTAGCTGACACTTCTTTTCTTCAAATAATCAGAAACACCCCTAAGGACAGCTCTAGCTACCCAGGAAAGTCAAAAACCCTACAAATATTTCCTGGAAATCTGACTCTTACACTGAGATTAAAGAGAGAAGACAGAGGGGAGCAAATTCTGCTTCTCCCTTTTCCAGAGTACAGATTTTCTTATTTTTTTGCTAGAGGATAAAGTTTAGAGTTTGCTTCGATGAGGAGCTCTAAACATATTCTATGAATTCAGAGTTCCCCTTTAAGTTTACAGAATACTCTTGTTCAAACTGTTTGAACTGAAGGGGAACATAGCAAATGCAGCACCACTCAGTCATGTGTCCTGTTTGTGGTTAGTCACACAAAGCCAATTTTTTCAGATGCTAAGCTCTACCCTTTTTTTTTTTTAAAGAAGAAAGAGTGAACACAGCTGCTCTTGACATCAAAAACAGTCACTGAACAAATAAAAAAAGCACTATGCTATCAAAGTAACAGCTGACATTTAGAAATTACTGCAGTGAGCTTACCGGAGAGATGCTGAGGACAAGACCTGCTATATGATGAAGTACCTTTTCTCATTTTCTTGAACCCAGCCTGTGCATTTTTTCAGCATATCACATCATTCAGTGTGTCTCTGGTGATGTGTTTACCCAAAAGGTGTTTTTTATCAGGAGGCTGCTGGTGTTTCCTGCCATTGTTATATCAGTCCAAGGTGTTTAGTAGAATAAAAATCTGCTGTTACAGACAATGTCACAAAATTAAAGTTAAAATGAAAAGATACTCCTTAAAGTTATAACAAATGGAAGAGGAAATGTGACTATAATATGACATTTAAAAAACCCAAACAAACATAAAACCCCTTAAGCGCTGCAGTGAGTCATGAAACCTACTAATATTTTCAGTTTTCTTTTGTGAATCTTCTATTTCCAAGCTTTCTTTTCCACCGTAAACATACAGGATCCACTCTGCATCTGTGTGAGGTAGGACTGGTGGCAGTCTCTGGCCACCCCCTCTACAATCATGGCCTTCTATATGAAGGACTGTACCCACACTGAACATTTTTCCCACAGTTCTAAATAGTTGACCTCTCTCTCATGCTTCCTAACCGTCTCCTTCTTTGGCTTGCAAGGCAAATTCAAAGCTTTAATTTCACATCAGAGCCAGAGATTTCCCTGAGGTTTTTAATGGCAATGAAACTGAAGAGTTTCCTAGCACCTTTTCAGGCACGCAGTGTCTCTGCAGAGAAGCACAGACCACCATTAAACGGGGCAGTTGCAACGAGATAAAAACCTGGGCCTTACCTCATCCTGGTTCCTAACCTGCCAAGCAGTTTTTCCCAGCTTACAGAAACTCACTTTTGAATGCATCCTCCAGGACACTTCTCCCATTGCTAACCTCTTCACTGTTTTCCCTAGCAATCCCCAACAAAACCCTGCTGAGCTTCTGCTTTGACCCCAGCTGGCAACAACCATTTGTTGGTTGTTTTCCTCAGGCTACAGCTGTTCAGCAGCTTCCTTGCACAAAAGCAGTTCTAACTGCAGACTTCTCCTCAAGGACAGATGACATAAAGACTTAAACTCTCCAGCCTCTCAGTCACATGATTTGGGGAAGGATGGGGACAGGCAAGGTGGAACTTTTGCAAAAACACTGTTCACCTGGAGCTAAGAGGTGTTCCTTGACACAGGCAAACATATTCGTGTGTATCTTATGCCCAGTGAGATATACTCTTCCTAAACAAAAAGGACTGTTCCTTTAAATCAACCATCAGAATATCCAGATCTGATCCAGCAGGCATATCTCCCATCCATGTAGATGCCATTATTCCATTCATATGGCCTGACTGCCTGGAAACATCTCTGCAGCCAAATCTACAGTGGTTTTCCCTCCAGCAATTGCTGCTGGCTTACTCTCCTCAGCCAAATGCCTCTGGCTGTGTTACAGCCTTGGATTTTGTATTCTGGAGTAATTTTCTCATTTGTTTTTATGTAAGATGTTAAGTCTCCCTCAGGACTGGTTTTTTTCTGAAGGGAAGTCTTGACTCCTCTTATGTTTAATTACAGAGCATGTGAGAAGAGACACTTCAGGTTGTTTTCTACTGAGTTCCTCTGACACCATCCCTCCTTCAGGTATCCCCATTAACTGGCAGTTTTTGCTTAAAGTGTCTTTCCAGTATAACTGAGCCTGATAGCTGTTATTCCAACCAGTTGGCTTCTGGGACATGAATGCCAACAGACAGTTCAGAGTAACCTAATAGCATTTATTATTTTTCCTACCTGCTTAGCGAAGTCCAGATTTCACAATGTCAAAATAATTGGAATGTTACCATCCTGAGGAGAAGTTAAACCAGCAGATTTGCTGTGGGCTTTCAGTGAGCTGGTCAAATGAGGAAAAGGAGTGCAGTCTTGTTTTAAAGCATTGGTAGATGAACTGCTGTGCAATGAAAGTCTCTGTTGGCTCAGTGACAACTTGAATCAGCAGAGAGCTGGGGCCTGGCAGGGATGATGCTGCCATCGCTGCTGCTGCACTTTGTTCTCTCTAAGGCTGATTCTCTGCCACCAGTGGCAGAAGCGCATGGGGAAGTGCCCTGGCTGTTCCAGAGGCTGAAGGTCATTTTAAATAAAAGCTGAATGTGTAAAATCTTTTCTGTGTCAGCTTTGTGTTCTTGTATCATTATTTGGCCATTCTTTCTCTCAAGTAGAAAATTGTATCCATTGACAAAGGATGTCACAGTGTATACCAGTTTCAGTTTAAATCAAATGAGCATCTTATTTGTCAAGCAAGATGAGAGCCACTTGTTTTACCCCAGAATCCTTCTGGCAGAACAGCTCATGGGGTTCCCCATAACTTCAGCGTAAGTGCTCACAACAACAGGTACTGATTCTCCTTTCTGATATCACATAGTCGCAAAATCTCTGGAAGTGGCACGCTGCTGTTGCTCTGAACATCAGTCCATGCAAAAGATACCTGTGCTGATGCCAACACAACAGAATCAAGCATCTACAGTACTCCTTGGATCACCAGAAATCCCAGCAGTTTGCCAGTTTTCTGTGACTGTATCAGTATGCTAAATGCAATCACTGACACTGGTAAACCATGAGGTTTTTCTCTGGCTCCATTTTGGCCTGGGAACATCTCCAGGCACACTGGATTTCCTAGGGCATACTCTTACTTTACTGGCTTATACCAGTGTACACAACCTATGATAGCAGAGATCCTGATCATGAAAGCCCAGCAATAAGCTTGAGTTTAGACAAGGAGTACTCTCAGAGTTTTTCAAGACTATGGGTGAAACTGCTCGTATCTCAGATGTGTCCTTGTTCAACCTACTGCATTCTGACTACCAGAAATTCCTCTAGATAATACTAATTCTTAAGGACCTTAGCTGAAGAGGTGGAAACAGATTTTATGTAGAGCAGTAAGGAGTGAATAAGTGAGATTTGTCTAGTATGTCATTTGTGTAGTTTGAAACACAAGACTTAACTGGGTGTTTATTCTATAGGCCTGATAGGGTAATTACCTTGAAAGTTATGGTGTGTAAAGACATGCAGAGGCCTTTTCACTGGGTGGAGATTCTGGATTCAGCAGCTTAGATTTCAGATTTATGAACTGATGGATACAACGGACAGGAACAAAGTATGGAAATGAACAACAGGATTTAGGGATTCTCAAGACTGAGACTGATACAAGACTTTACTTGGCAAAGTGAATATGTGTCCTACAAAATGTCCTAGGCTAGAAAGCTAAAAAGAAATACATACTAACAGCTATGCTTCCATAATAATTCAGAATTGCTGTTTGAAGTACTGTATATCTATTTTCAAACACATATAGTTCAGTAGATAAGAGCCTACTTGCCAAAGCCTATGCAAAAAGCTAGAGAATTATTTTGTAAAGTTATCCTCCTTTGAAATAAATTTAAAAGGAATAAATTTATAATAAATTAAAAGGGAATAAATTTGTATTAAATTACAAAGGAATGCTAATTGTCATATTTTTATTACAAAGCTTGGCTTAGATAAACTAGCACATGAAATAACTTAAAATAGCTTTTCAGTCATTTCTTTAGTGATCTGAGCTTTGAGACCTGCATAATTGAGTAGGAAAAATCTGAAAAGCTGACACATAATTTAACTAAGACAAGTTCCATACATACATTTGCCAAGCCAGTTTTCAGAAGACGCTAAGATTTTGGGGTTTGGGTTTTTTTCTCTTTGTTTTGGAGATTTTTTTTGGAGACTTTTAAAAATATTGACACTAAATTCTGTGAAATGAACAATGATATCTGACACTTTTTGTAAGAAAATGTCTCTGTTTATAAGATTTTGGAGACTTCTCAGATTCAAATCCCTTATAAACCAAGAATTTCCTCATAACATTCTTTCCAAATACATTCTTAGCTGAAGTTTTTGAATCTGTGAGTACTGTTGCTGGATTTACATTTTCAAAAGCTATTCCACTGATAGAAATGGACAGGAAAGCTTATTATGCAGCTACTTACATATAGGGGAAAATAATATACTAGAGCAATAAAGGAAATCTTAATATTTGGCCTACTGAAAAAAATAGGGTAATAATAATATTTAGCATAAATGTGGAGGAAGTCATAGTTCAGAAACAAGCAGGTAGTATCTATTTTGGGTAACAGATAAGCCACAGCCCAATGGGAAAGGAAGAAAATGTTGATTCTTTACTATAAAAATTTGCATTTTGTCTTTATTAAACAACGTGCTTACCCGTAGCATAGCATTTCCTTTTATATGGCTCTGAAAGCAAGACAGGATGGGGGATGAGGCTTGAGAAGATAGGAAGAAAGGCTGTGTAAATGCCAATTTTAAACAGAGGAAAATGGAGGAAGCAGCTAATTATAGTCTTTTCAGTAGAAGGAAACCACTTGGAAGAGTCTTGGCCCTTCGGGAGAGTCTGGAAAGTGAGGTAGCTGTCAGGATGGCTTCACGGCAAGTGGTCCCAGCAGACAAAGAGCATCTGTCTAGGCAAGGAAAGGAGGTCACATTTAAAAGCAAGCTATCTAGGGTAGAGACAAAGACTGATCCTAATCTCCTAGATATGTTAAACCTGTTTTAAGTAGCATTTACCATTGGTTTGTTTGGGGCTGGGGGTGCTAAGAGAATGTTACCCACATCTTTTTCAAGATGACCTGTTTTCCTCATCTGGCAGAGACAACATGGAATTTTTTTTCTGTCAAAGGGAAACAGACAAACAAGCCCCTATCAGGAAAACTGGTAATTTATGTCAGAAACAGATATTTTCTGAATGGATTTCGGTTAAGCTTTTTAGTAGCGTATTTCAAAGTTTTAATATTTAAATGTGATCACTGTGCTTGATCTGAGAGAAAAGTTCTGCAGGAGGCCAGCTGGGAGCACAGTTCAGAGACAGTAATTGGGCCTTGACCTAGAATATGTCACATCTGGGAGGAAGTCTCCTGTTTGGGATTTTGGAGAGAGCATTATCAAAGCTACTGAATATCACAGCATAAGATGGGGAGCTTATTAGGTTCATCCTGTCATTCCACAACCCTTCTGCAGGATCTTTCTTCTCAAGCTGCTAAGGTGTTTTAGCTTGCACCACTCATTAAGGAAATGAAATAATAATGTTTCCTAGTAGTTAAATCAGGTGCAGAGAAATTACGTACAAGATTTTGTAACCTTTGCTCAGGTTGGTGATTGCTCACTCACGTGTCTTAGCCAGAGCAGTCAGTGGGACTGCTCATGTGTTTTCCATGGTCATCAGCATGAGTAAGGATGATACTACCCAGCCCAAGTGCCTGCTACACAAGGTTGCGTGGGAAGTATGTGGAAGAGCTGGCAGAATTCTCCTGATTCCACCATCTCCGATGATCAAATAGGCAGAAGTTCAATGATACTAAAGTAGGAAGTTCTCTACTACAGTAAAATCAAACTGCAAGAGGTAACACATTAATACAAAAGAAGGAAAAAGGGACCTGTGGACAGACATTGCCTAGAAGTATAGACCCTGTATAGGGAGACAAAATTTAGTCCACAAAGTCCTTTCGGTGACATTAGGGTTTTTATCAGGTGGAGGAGCTGTTCCCACAAACTGTTGTGTGCCATCTGATAGCCAGAGCAAGACTTTTAGGGGCAGAGGTCAATGGACCAGGAGAAGACAAACATGTCTGGTTTTTAATGAGTTAAAATGTAGGAGGATGGAGTCTACCTCTGAATAAAAGTTCTTGGTTTTGACCTCATTAACCAAGTCTATGAAGTAAACAAAACCTAATGCACAGTATTAATCATGTGATATTTTATGATAATATTGGATTAATATATTTCCCAAAGAAAAAATTCCTATAGGACTTCATATTCTCAGGGACTGTGGAACTTGTAAGTGGGAGGAAAATACTGTAAATGTGACCATATTTAAATTCAAAGTGCTAACAGATTAGAGAGTGGTTTAGCCACCAAGTTGTAGCTGTCTCACAAAATGCCCTGTATCAGCTCCACCTTTCCAGCCATTTCTTTGGACTCATGGCAGATAATTTTTCCCCACAAAAGATGATGCTCCCAGATCAGATCTGCTCCTCTCTTGACACTGAAAATGCTAGAGCAGGTGCTGGCATGGGAAGCAGCAGCTTTTTATCCAGGGCCATCTCCAAGAAGGAAAATTACAGGAGGACACAGCCAGCACAGCATGCTAATTTCCATTTTCCCTGTTCTCAAGTGCAACGGGTGTTTTTAAGTTTATGGTAATGATTTCTTGAGGAAGCTTTTAAAACTCAGATACTTTTTTGTCCTCTGCAAGACTGAAGCAAAGCAATATTATTTGCGAGATAAATGCTAATCATTCATTAGTAAAACTTTCTGCCAAGTTCCAAACCCTTTGGCTTTGCCTTAGCTGATGGAATGTGTACATTTGGATTTATAAAAGCAGAGAGAGTTTTTGACTACAGAAAAATTCTTTTAGCACTTAAATAGCAAATCAAGACAAAATAAAACTTTTTACATTGTCTCAAATTTTAGGAAATTGTAAACAGCTCCTTTTTTTTCCCTCTCTTATTTTTCAGCTTTTCATAATAACATAAATAAAGCTGAAGTGTTTGTTGGTTGGTTTTGTTTTTTTTTTTTGATGGAGACTTCACAGACGGGTGAGCAAAGGAGCTCTTGAATTAACTCAATTCAGCAATCTACTGGCACTGACACCGCTCAAACACCACACTCTGCTCAAGTCTACACTCTTCATATTGCTTCTTAAAACTAGGCATTATGCATTCCTTTTAGTAGCCAAAGAGCCCTTGCACAGATTTATCTCGATACTGGGAACCCTCACAGAGTTTTAGTCTCACCAAAACTGACAGACACCCCTTTTCTGACCGTGGACAAGCTTTGGATCAAGCCTTATGTTGAGCCACGAGTCGGAGCTGTGGCTGGGCAGACAGATTAACCTCTTTTCATGGAATGGAACAGGACACAGTACAATGAGGAGGCAGTTGCTGCCTGCCAACAGGAAGAGCTGTCTTTTTATAAAATTTAAATTGACTGCCCTTTAAACCCACAAGATGTGGAGAAGGCTGCAGAATTGCGTTGTTGCTGTCCACGAACTCTTCTACACAGCAGTCTGGGACGTAAAGAGGAACAAGTCTTGTATTTCTTAACTTCTTATCGCTCCTAAAACACTGAGTAGCAGCAATGATTTGTCAAGCTTTAATGCAGTGTTCCCCCTCATTGCCCTCCTCACCCAGGCCTTGCCGGGAGGAGAGCTGCCTTGCTGCAGCAACAACAGTTCTCCCCAGACAACAAACTTCTGTGAGCAATGAGGTCATGGAAGTTCATGACATCCAAACCCTCATTTCCAGCAATGTTGATGCCTGCAAGGTGCTGGCCCTCACTACAATTACAGTGGTGTCTGTCTGTCTGTCTGTTCTCCTGGAGCACAGGAGCACTGTTTATGCAGGGACAGGTAGTTTGCGGTGCTAGCGTGTCTCTACTTCTTTGCTTTTTGATAACTTATTTTTGAAGGTACTTACCTTCAAAATATATAACATATATTTTGTATAACAAGATAATCTGTTTTATAGAATATCACAGAAATATCACAGAAATATCACAGAAATATCACAGAAATATCACAGAAATAGAGAGCTATTGAGTAAGTACACACAGCTACCCATACTCACCTGGTCAAAACTTCATACGCACTTTAAGAACTCTGGAGCATGTTAAGATTTCTTAGGCATTTTGTACGAATACTATATTTTAAGATGGATACACCATTCTGTGGTCACAGAAATATGACTGAATCCATGTTTAAGGTAATTTCATTGATTTTGATGGGCCTACAACAACATTATATTTGATCACAAGTCTCCAAACCCAAAACCTGAATGTCTCTCCATCAGCTTTGCAATGACAAAGAAGGGAGAAAACCCTCCAGTTTTTTTCCAGTCACTGCTACCTTTACAACTTCATTTCACTGCAGCTCAGATTACTTTTCTTTTGAAGGTAGCATGTATAATTATCATTTGTTGAGCTAGATGCTAACAACACCTATGTGGCCTCAGACATGTAATACAGCCGTGCTCTTAAATCTTGACAAACCATTATTTAGTCCTAACCTTACAATTAAACTATGTGTTCTGTGTTGCTGGCCTGCTGCCTTTCTGCTTTAGAACAGCCCCTGATTCGTGCCAGTGATCTTGTTGTCATGGTCACTTCCACTGTGGCCAGCATTTCCTCACCTGAGTGCTCACACCCAGAAAAACACTCAGTGATTCATCACTGCAGCCTGGAAAGGCTGAATTATCCACTCAGGGATTCCTAAGGCATGAGTTTTCTGCTATTTCATCACGTGCTTTGCTCTGGATTTTAGGCAACTTCCTTTTCCTAGCTCTTTAAACCTGATGGGTCAGCAGGCATTTAATCCCCTTTGCTACTCGTTGTTTATATATCCTCCCTGGATATGGTTGCACTGTGTGTTTGTGTTCGTGCGCACGCGTGTTTTAATGATTTGCTGGCCAAATGT
The DNA here is from genome assembly GCA_013399875.1 of Gymnorhina tibicen. Lineage (NCBI taxonomy): Eukaryota > Metazoa > Chordata > Aves > Passeriformes > Artamidae > Gymnorhina > Gymnorhina tibicen. Next base: position 425,163 of record VXAZ01000937.1, read on the forward strand.
CTTGACAAAGTGAATCACACTCCTCTGCCAAATCACTCCTCCACCCATCAGCAAATACAGCCTATTCACACTACTCTGATGCAATAACCACAAATAAGGAACATGTGATAAGAGATTCAGGAAGAGCTTGAAAAACATAGTGACAAGATCGTGTCTCTGAGAAGCAACCTATACTGGAGCAAGGCAAATGCACGGGGCTGGAGTCCCTGACATGTGCTAGTGCTGAACTTCATCCTCAAAACAATGTCGGCTGTACCCTATTTTTTCCCTAAGTTCCTTGTACTCTCATCCCTACAGAGAGACCTGCTGAAGAAAATGACCCAGTAAACACAAGAAACCCCAGAACTGGCTCTGTGTAAGTTACCTGTGTGGAATATCTGACTACTTTTTCCAGCATAGTATAAACTCTCCAAACAAACACAAGCTCAGCTTATATGCAGGCATTAAATGAGAAAATTTTCAGAAGAATCTTGTGCTCAGAACACAGAAATCTTGGAAAAGCCAGCCCTTGATAGCTGCTATGATGCCTGTCACAAATACTTTGGAGGAAGCAGCAATTATTATACACAATAAGAATTTATGTAATTTCGATTATAATTAGATTTACAACAGAAGAAATAGATTTAACACATTAACTTATCCTTGGGCAAGACTCAACATTTTTTTCTGTTAGATCATGTAGCAACTATCAAGGTTGCATCCTGCAGAGGCAGTAAGAACATAAACCAACACAGATCTTGAATTTCACTCTAATGACCTACATACCTTTAATCAACCTTCACTGCTTTATCTGTATGCATCTGCTTCAGACTGGGTTTATGCATAATTACAAAATAATTTACAAAAAGACCTTCAAAGAACTTCATAGTATCTTTGCATATTTAAGTATCTCAGAATCATCCTGACTAGCAAATGACATAATTAGAGTTAAATTCAGGATGTTGGATAAAATATTTCTTTTTCACAAGCCACTGGAGGAAATTCAGTGTCAGACGCATCCTGAGAAGATGGATGGTATCCTGCAATTAAGAGGCCTCTATTCTACAAAAAAAGACATTTCCCTTTCCTACCTTCTCCACTTATCAGGACACTATTGCTTACTTAGAGAAAAAGAATTGAGAGATGGGGTTATTTTTTGAACAATATCATGCTAAATTTAGGTTAATCTCCTTGTCTGCCTTAGGGTGATATGCCAGAGGGATCAGGAACTGTTATCACCACATTGTTACAGAGAGGGTAAAACATACTGTGGTGACAGATGGATTCAGTCTGAGGCAATTTTTATTTTGCCATCCTCTGGCAGAGCGGAGGACATCCCCTTTCACTGTGTGTAAGGGACTGGCTCACCCTTTCCCCAAACAAATTGGGCAGAAATAAGGGCTGCTGTACTCAAGTAACTCCTCTTGTTTCTTTAGGAGCGTTGTGAAACCACTTCATGCTGGATCCAAGAACAATCCTCTTTGCTGTCCCACACTGCTTCTGTCGAACATAAATTATTAAAAAGCACACATGGGCATTAACATACATCATCTCATACAGCTTTTAGTTCCTGTACCCTTCTGCCCTGTGTCCCAAGCTGCTCAATGGAGATTGAGTTTCCTAAAAACTAGTTCTTAAATCCAAATTTTTATCTTGTCACATTGCATTGTAATTAGAAGTCATATCAGCAGCTTGCACATTATGCAGAATTCCCTGTCAAGCCACCTACCCAAATCTCAGCAGATCAGAGTGTTTCAAGCAGTCCAACATCCTGAAAATGTACTATTAATATTGCACTTTGTGTTACTTGCAAAAGAAGTGCCATATTTCCTCTGAAGTAATTCTTGCCACCATTGTCACCACTTGCTATGTCCACTAGAGTTTGGCTGTAATTACTAAATTCGTTATTAGAAGCAGATGATTGATATTATTGCTATGTAAATGGAGCATATACCTTAAGAATTAGATTTCCTTTTCAACTGATGAACTGAGTTGATTTTCTTGTTTTTTGTTTATTTATTTAAGATACTGGAATTAGATTCTTAGATATTCTAAGCCCTAAGAAGAATGGTGCTAGGAAGCATTTTCAGCTCTTTCCAAAGTCATATGGCCATGCTGATGCTGACATGAATTTCTTTGGATTAAGCTATACTGGTGATTATGTTTTGTGTTTGAAATGACGATTTTTCTCATCTTCACTTTTTCTCTTCTGAGTTCTCAGATTTCCTCAGATTTTATACTCTGTTACACAGTTAAAAAAAATTTTCCCATTATTATGTAGAGTACAGATTACAGTGAAAACACTGCAGATAGACCTATACAAGGTCTGAAAAAAACCACCCGGTTGCACAGGCCAGCTGGAAAGAAGCAACTGGCTTACGGGAAAACCAGCTGTATGTGATCTTGGGATGGATCACCAGGGGCGACAAGAATTTCCATCTTGGATGCAAGGAAATAAAAGTAATTTGGGATAAAAAAGCGTATATTGTCTGTACATTGGGGTCCCTTTAAATAGATACCAAAAGTATCAGTATATGAGATAATAGATACTGACACATTTAAACAGATCCTAAAAATGGTAAGTTTCCTGGTTTTGTTTAATCAGAATGTGTCATAATTTATTTGGATTAGAACTCTAGCAATTGATGTTTTTAATCAGATGCACACAGCTGGATCACACTTGTTTCAGAACAATATTTTCCATTTGCCTCACATTAGTCACTTTTGGGAAAGAACAGCTTTCTGGGACTTCAGACCATTTGTTCCAGGGTCATCTCTTACTGACATTGAGTCTGTTTAGACAGAGGCTTTTTGACACAAATATTGCGTAAAGCATAAATATAGCATGACACTCTCAGTGACTGTCAGCTCTGTGGCAGAGCTGGATGCTTCTGCTAAACAAAGCCAGGAAACAGTCAAAAGTAACTTGGAATAAAAAAGCAGGAGGTCAGTGAAGGCGACCTTTTAGTCACCTCATATTGTCAGGACCAGGAATGCAACCAATCTAGCTTTATTTAATTCAAGCATCATACTATCCTCTGACAAGTTCATTAGATTTATATAAGGCCTACATTAAAATTGTAAAGCAGTTAAGTTTTTTAATTTTATGTAATTAAATGGCACTGTAAGAAAAATATTTCTAATATTGCCATTCACTGCATTTTAAGGTCTATTGTTCTTTTCATGAGCAACTTCCTCAAAGAGAGGACAGACTTCATTTCTGAAAATTCCAGTCTGGACTGAAATCTGGCATGAAACCATCCAGATACATAACTCAAACCAGCTGGATTCATAACATTAATAACTTTGATCAAAAGTATGCAATGCTTTCAGAAAAACTATTTTCATCTAATGAGCTAACACTGTAACACATTTTTATGTGTTTGTCATGCTACAAGCGGCGGCCAAGGACAGTGCCCAGAATGGCACTGGATGTCAAATGGATCTCGGTGTCTTGTAGGTTCCCCAAAATCCCCCAAATTATGTAGGCTGGAGGAGCACCCCGCCAGCCATCTGCAGGTGCATTCAAGTCCTCTCTCCCATGGTAGGAGCCCTCCGGCAGCCCCAGGGAAAGCTGTGACGGCACAGCGCGCTAAGCCGGAGGTGTCCGCTCCTGCCCAGCCGTGCCAGCCTTGGGGCCACGCTCCTCCGGGCAGCACAAAGCAGCTGCAGTGCAGGAGAGGATCTGGCTCTCCAGTTTATGGCAGGAGCACACACTGGACTCCTTCTCAGCGCACAGGAGCAGACAGACGAGGTTGTGTTCACTCGCGCACAAGAGGGTGTTTATTCTGTCCTCTGCAGGCTGCCTCTCTCCCAGGCGCCCGCCTCTCGGCTTCCCGTCTCCTCCAGCAGGACAGAAAACACGGGAGCAGAAGCCAAGGACTCGTGAGCTCCAGTTCGACTGCTGGTATTGACTCATTGTTTGGCCTTACTTAGTCATGTAACCTCTCTGTCCCTAGTTCCCTCCCTGGAAAAGGACACTGCAGCTGGACTTGCCTGGGCAGGACAGCTCTCCCCAGGAAGCAAGCAGTGGCTATTTCGGAGAGCAGAGGCATCAGCTCTCTCCCTGGGGCAGCCAGCCCACAGCCGGGAACAGACCAAAGTGCGAGGGGCAGAGTCACCCTGTGACTCGAGGTATGCTGCTGCTAATCTTTAACCTCCGAGAGCCATTTTCCTGAGCTCCAGCAGCACAGATCCCTGCAGCTGGGATAATGTGTTGTACACCGAGCTATTCTCTGTCTTTCTGTCATAACAAAGGAAATCATTGCTTACCTCTGCTTGCCAACAGTGTGATCCCCTCTGTTCAGAGATGCTGGCTGGCTGCCACATTCCCCTTGGAAAGAGGGCACGGAAAGGGCTGCAGGTAGGACCAACAGGCCAAGCCTTGGACACAGAGAGGCATTTGGAGGGACGGAATTGCTCTGCCTTGGAAGGTACCCACACGTCCTTGCTAATAGTGAGGGACCTTGTAGATACCAGCCATTACACCAACAAACCTACTGCATGAGAGGCAAGTAGTGCTGCCCAAGTGGCTGAACCAATACAGAATGAAGAATTGTGTCCGTGTGGTTTTGCCTGGAGAATTTCCTCCTAGCAAAATTTTAAATTTCTGTGACCTTTGGTAAGGGTTCTTCACTGCCACGTGTCACACACAGTGTGACTAGCAGTGTAATACCATGGTTTTATTATTATTAACAACAATGAATAGTCACTTCTCTTTTCCCCCCCTAGTTTCTAGATTTTAAAATTCTGATATGGTGGCATTTCTTTCTCAGCCAGAAAAAAACCCCCAAGGCTAGAGGTAATTTATCATTTGGTTGCAGGAGCTGAAGCTTAACAGAGCAACCCAATGGCTGCTGCCAAAAGCCGTAAAGCTGCCAATGCAGGCACTTGCCAATATTAACAGATAAAAGAGATAGGAAAATATTTCAAAGCACCAGGGAAGATGTTGGAATGCTCTTTAACTGAGAGGTGTCTTTCTACACTTATTCAGCCAGGATGAAGGTAGAAGAGGGAGCTGTGCAGTTCTGGCCAACCTAGCTACTGTAAGCAAAGCTTGAATACTTGCCAGGGCACCAGCAGGCTGGCTGGCTGCTTTATAATTCCTATTGCTCTTGCAAGGATGCAGCATTGAAGTGCCCAGCAAGGGGGAAACTTGGGCAGGTGTGCACCCCGCAGATCCCACGCTTGCAGGGCACGATCCCTAGGCGGGTGCAATGATGGGCTCCCATTCACAAGGCAAGAACTGTGCTGGGGGCTTGCTCCAGGAAGGAAAAGCAGTTGGAGTGAGCCAGGAACAGAAGACTTAACTTCCTTTTTCCTCTCCAGAAGAGGTCAGAAGGAGCAAGTCAGTTGGCCTTGGAAGGCACACTTCAACTCTCTGCTCCAACACAGCCTTACTCAAATGCTTCACACCAAGTGTTCAAAATAATTTAAGCACTGGCCACCTGTTGAAGTGCCTGCACTCCTACCAAAATTGCCAAAGCAGGTAGAAGGTGCCTACTGTCTTTGCAGAGTTCGTCTTCACCAGCTGGGTGTGACTGTGCTGGTGTAGAATCGAAGGCACAAGCAGTCCATCTCCAGGACTTGAAGGGAGGTTGTGGAAGAGCCCAGCCATACTCATCACCTCGGCCTGGGGCCAGAGGCAGGCGGAGCACGGCTGAGGTGCAGTGTGCTGTGAGCAGGTGCCAGCACATATCCTGGGCAAGTGCAGGACACGTGCAAAGCGTTCGGATGTGACAGCGACAGGTACTGAAGCAGCACCTCAGACAACAGTAACAGCCCCACACCGACGGATAAATATCCCAAGGCAGCTGCAGCTCAGGGTGTTGCCATGGGGGAAAGCTCCTACACAGAAGCACACAATCCTCTACTAGGTCTTGAAAGGTCCCAGGTTTTGCCACCCCTTGGGGAGGTTTCTATGGAACATCAGTTCCTGCCCCAGTGAGGGACTCTGGTGCAGTCTGCTGACAGAGATTTTGTCCTTCAGCTTCCCCCAGGCCTCTTTTTGCAGAAGGAGTGATCTGGTCCTAGGTAATATTTCAGATCTCACACTTTGGCAAAGAAAAGCCAAAGCGTGCTGCTTTGACTAATAAGTCACCTGAAGAGATAACGCACTGTGTTTCAGAAGCAGAGTTTGGGCAAGCTGTTCTTCACGGAGTCTATACTGCACTAAAGGGATTTAATCAATACTGCATCCACAGTAATAGGTTATGTGCATTAAACCCCATTAATTTTATATGACAGTCATACTATCTAGTAACCCATAAATTCATATATCAAGTACACAGATAATTATGTGAAAAAGCCTGCAATCTGCAATATGAATGTTGTCCAGCCTCATGCGGAAGGACATTCTGCTTCACAGTGGGTTTGCAATCTGTTAGGACTCAGGTTGGCTCTGAAGTGCTAGTTACTTAATAGAGTTTAACATTTGGGAAGGCAGGAATTGCAGCAGGAGAGGACAGCAAAAAGTTTGGCAGAAAGGAAAATGAAACTCCAGGCTCAAAAATAAAGTAAAAGTGGGATATACAAGTGATCCTACTTTGTTAATCTGAAGTTCTCTCTTGCAAATACACCCGGAAGAGAGAAGACTCAACCCTTTTCAGCATCTACAGCTTGCCACCTAGAGAAGGTGGAATCCAAGACTTCCACCATTAGATAAATAAGCATGGCTTTTTTTACTGTCTTTTATAAGAACCCAGAGGGAGTTTGGAACAACACCTCAGGCATGTCTTACTGAACATGGCAAAATGATAGGGAAAAAAGGTCACAAATCAGTCCTGGTAAAAGTAAAGCTGTTTCAGAGCACAAGGTTTTGTGTGTTTTGCTGAGGAACACCTTCTGCACAGACACTTGATTGAACCTCAAATTCCCCTACTTGGGAAAAAGTGGTTGTATTGCACAGTTAGTGCTGTACACAGCCTAAACCATTGGCCTCTGCTGAGTATACACTGGGAGCACTCATTTATTCTGCTTCTATTCACCAAGAAAATTACTTGTCCAAAGAAAACTATTTGGTTGACTGGATAGTGATGGAGTTAGTCCAGCTAGATACCTGTGCAGCAGGCAGCAGAAAGCACCCCTTTTTAAAAAACTGCAATGCAAAAAAGCTGGCAAGTGTCATGCACAAAGGCTATGAAAACACTGATTCAGGCAATCTCTCTCTGCTTTCTAAAAATTGCTTTGAGAGATCAACAACACAAGCAACCACAAGACAGCGAACCCTTCTTGCCCCAGTCTCTTGCTGCCCTGGGAGGAAAGCCTGAGTATTTCTCCCAGAGCCTCCCCACCTTTGTGGTCAGCCTTTCCTGCCCTTTTGATCACAAGGTCTTATTTCATGAAAAGCAGGCACCAGGGGAGAGGAAAGGAAAAGCATGGGCATAATTAAAGCTCTCTGGAATTCCACTGCATTACTGGAACCCCTGTGGATTTATAGAAGTGCACTCTAAGAGCAAATAACATATCAGAGGCTGAGCACAGGGCTTGGGCGACATACTGGCTGTTGCCACCACTGCACAAATATCAGAGGGCCAGAAGTCAAAATTACATTTGCACTGTTTGTAGACCCTAATGAACGCTGCAGCTTCCCATGCAGGCACTGTAAAAGTGCCATGCAAAAAGTCATCTATCCATGTTCAGCTGAAAGATGCTCTGTGGAGAGATTAATGTATATTCTCTCAGCCTCTGTTGAAGAAGGCTTTGTACATTGCTACGTTTAAATGCACACCTGGATGGTTAAAGCTCCACAGTTACCTGTAGGTAGCTGCACAAAAGGAGGTACCCCAGTTCAGCTCCAGTGATTAGCTGGATGCAAGTACAGGGGAAAGCTGTTTCTGGAGACAGCCCAAGGGGTCCTGAGCTTTGCTCTGAAGATGAATGATCTGCAAGGAGTGCTGGTCTCAAGAACCGGCCCTGCATCTCTCTCTATGTGTAGGCAAATTGCAGTAAGCCTACATTCACTGATGACCTCGTACCGTAGACAAGCAATGCATCTGTTTGCTTTGCCTCAGAAGGCAAAAGAGAAAACAAACCAAACAGCAACAACAAAATATTTAATATGGAGATCAAAAGTAAGAAAACGAAATGTTTGAAAAATTATTTTTGGGGAGGAAACATGTATTGACTAAGCAGGGAAACCCACATGTATCACAAATGCCAAGATCTTAGTGGGAATAAAAAGCACTGGAAATTTCTAGGGAAACCCAAACCCACCTTTTTACATTTGTCTTTTTTAAACGAAAAATGAACACCACCATCCTGGATGTTATGAAATAGCTAAAAGTCATCAGGTTTCATATCTTGGGCCTGCCCTTCCTCTGAGAGATTATTTCCTCACTGCTCATGGCAGGACATAGTACATCTTCCTTCTGGCCATTGCAATCAAATGTGACTGGACTAACAGATCAGTGACCTGACAACTGCTCTGGTTCCATGCTACATGTGTAATTAAGCCTAAAGACGATGCAACATTTAAATTTACAACTTAAAGTAACACATCGTTGTACTTCTCAAACTTGCTCTAACTTTCTATTTTATAATTGTACAGAGACATCTCAAAATGATTAAAAGAATTCCAAATAATAAGGAAATAAAGAAACTAACCAGCTCCAGGAACCTTTTCATGTGAAACCAGCCCTGATTGAATTAATCTAAATTATTTATTAGGACACTACAGATGTCACCCCTTCTGCTCTCAGGGAATTAAATAAAAGAAATTAATACTTAAATTAATTTCATGTTGAACAGATTTGATCTACTAGTGGATTTTTAGGGAACAAAACTATGATAGTAGCCAAAACTTTTCTACAAAGCAGCTTTTACTTTTACACTAGTGCTAGTGAAAAAGAGCAATAAAAACTATTCTTTTCCTGAAGTTTGCTGAGATGAACTTAACTTATGGAAGTTCTTCACGGTTTTCTGGACTTTTCAGTAAGAAAGAAGTTACTTATTTCAGTAAGATAATTTGCAGAGAGCAAATGCTTCAGAGTGAAATAAAATTCACTGAGCTGTTGGTATCTTCTTGTTCATTTGGGCACTGGGAGAGCAGTTGCAAGCCAAGCAGATACAGCTGATCCTCATTCCCCTGTGTCTATTTTAGCCATGTATCACTACCTTTGGCTGACTGAAGTCAAACCTCCCTCTTCTCTTTGCAATCTACTGGTTTATCAAAATAACCCAAACAATCAAAAAACCCCAACCAAGCAAAAAACCACATCCCAACAACAAACCAACTACACAAACAAGCAAACAAACCACCCCAGCTACAACCTGGAAAATTGCCATTCAAATTCCAGTATGATTTAATGATAGGCTGAAAATAACATATATCTATCCTCCAAAGGTGTAGTAATTTTAGCCAACATGACTATATCTGAATCATCTTGAAATGTAGGTTGAAAGGACAAAAGAAGGCACAGAAGTAAGACTGTACTGTGAATATAGACCTATGCACTATGTAGAAATGCAGATCACAGAAAATACTGGCTTACCTGCTCCTAGGAAATAATAATAAGAATTGAGAAGGCTAATTAATAACAAGGGTAGCTACAGCATAGGCACATGTTCAGCTCTGGATAACCACAAAGGTGAGGAAGGGGTCATAATTACTGGGATATTTAAAAACTTGCTGTCCACATTGGGGATAGTGCTAGACTGCAAGGGAAAGAAGCTGGAAGGACATTTGTCTTCCCTCCGCTATTTTGCATCCAGTAAGGACAGCCCCAGCATTAGGACAACACCATTTCATCCCTGCTTCTCAAGTCTCTCAGCACACATCTGCCAGACATTGGCAAATTCACTTGATCTGTGCCAACAATGAGATAGCCTCATTCAGGCCACAGCCCAAATATTAGAAGTCTAAATGTTTCCTCCTCTCTTCCAACTCCATGTGCTTCAAAAGGGACTGGCCTAGATTCTGGCTTGCATGGTCACTGCTTTGAACTACCCTAGCAGCCCTAAAAGACTCTAAGGCTGATGTCACTGCAAGGTCTCCACCCTGGAGAGTAAATCTCCAGTGGCACCATGACTGTGCATCTGCACCGCATTCCTCTTGGATGAGGAAGTGTGGATCCTTGCACTCTGCCAGCTCTTTTCTGCTGCACTGGATTCCTGAAGATATTATCAGATAATCCTGAGCTGCAGGAATTTGTAGGCCACCAACCTGCTACTCAGAGCACCAGGAGAGCTCACAGCTATCACTGGTTGGAGCACCACAGAGAGTAAAGTTGTTTTTGTACAATCTCCCTCTGGAGCTGTACCATCCCACCTGTGACCATTGTGCAGGATCCATAAACAAGGACTCCATAAAAACTCCTTCAGGATCTGGAAGGTGGCAGTAATATGCCTCAGGAAAGCACTTCTGTGATGCCTTGGAGAGACAGCTGGGGGAGGAAGGACATGACTTAGCATTTCAACACCTTGGCACGTCTGAACTCCTGCGCAACTCTTGGAAAGCTGAAGGACAGATTTATAATGAAGCCAACAAAGCTGCACCAAGATCTTCTGAACTTGGACTGCAATCTGTCCACATAGATTCTGGAAGAGCAGGAAAAGGTTTCAGTTCAGTACAGAATCATGTGGCTTGGCAGACACTGCAGAAACATTGCCTGGAAAAGTCTGGCAGAGCCAGAGGTTCTCAGTTCAGTTCCTAGGCTGAAAACAATTGCTCTTCCTTCTGCTAGCAACTGGTAACATCTTTATGGCAATAACAACCATTTTTTTCTTACTGACGTAAAAAATTAAAAAACAAATTATAAATTTCAGCCTCTGTTAAGTCTAATACAGCAGCAACAGCAGCAAACAAGAACAGCTCATTTTTTAATGGACTACTAACAGGAAGTTCAAAAATTGCAGGTAGTCTGAGAAGCAGACTTCGGAAACCATTATTTTAGCTATCATTAGATCCCTGTATAGCATCTAATGCATGGTCAAACTTACCACAAGCTTTCATTCAGCAGCGTTCCGTAGGAAACATGTTCCACTTAAGAGATATGCCACTTTGCATTATATACTAATTAATAATATTTACTTAATTTATCAATTTATTTCTTAGTAAGTATATAATAATAAAGTGAACTTCAGTTGAAGTGCAGCATTGTCACATTTTCTCTCCTTACAGCGCGGCACAAAAACAAAGCATCCCTGAATGGAGGCAGTTTAATGCCTGACGATAACTCGGAAAGGGGAGCAATTTTCCTCTTTGCTGACCATAACCAGTGTCAGAACACGTTTATCTACGCACAGAGATAGCTATTATAATGTGTTTAGGTGTAGGTACATGTGTACATATGCAAATGGTAAATTTATATAGTAAAGGTCTGTGTGAAAAATACTTGATCCCTGACAAATCTATAACGTGCTATAACGTACACTTAAAGCACATCACATTATAGCACACATTACTCCATCAACCTGGAGCACCTGGGGACTGCAGAACATGATAAACATGAACCCCAGAATTCTCAAGCTGAAAATCACTGGTATGTGTTTTCATTGAAGTAAGCAAATTTAAGTAAATACAATTCCTCTCTGGAGGGGAGGGAGGGAGCAAGAAACCACATTTTACGTATGAGGAAACAGAAGATTAGGAGAAATTGCTTTTCTGCCTGGGAACTGCATCTTTGTATTGTAACACAACATTAGTTCCCAAAATGAACCCAACCAGTTTGTAGAACATTTGGTACAGTAAACATGATGACAATAAACAACTTGCTTGAGATCACATACAGCAAGTCAGCCATCCAGCTTCCTGAGTCCTACGACTCAGTCACGAAGGGTAGGTCTGCACAGCACACTTGCTCCAGATGACTGGCTCTGCTGACTGAACACCAAGATTAATTAGCCTATGATTACTGTGCAGACGTGCCTTAAACGGTTCCCAGTCTTACAAAAAAACCCCTTAGTGCTACTGCCTCCTATTCAGAAGAAGGCTTTCATCTCAACAAACAACAACTTGGAAATATCATGAGGTTTGAGTGTTCACGAAGCATCAAGTTTTCATAGCAATGACTATTATAATTTCGTGTTTCCTCCTTTTTTGTTGTTTCCAATTCCCTATGTAAGTGATAGCTTCAGCCAAGTGGACATTTCGGAGCTCTGTTATTTCCAGGCCAGTGATGTTTTTACAGGATTTCTGAGGACTGTTACCTTCACCTCTGCTTGCTGAGATGCCAGGCTTTTCAGAAGTTTTCTGCCAAGGGCTGAGCTGAACCAGAGCCTGACGTACATTCTAGGCTCTACCTGCCTTTCATACTTCTCTCTTCCTCTACAACTATCTCATTAAGCCATTTGTAGGTAATAATTGAAATCGCTTTGAAAAGACTGAACTCTTGGAAGTGTAGTTGACTATTTAGGGCAGGAGGTACATGTACCCAAAATTTCTTGCCTGCACACCTTTCACCCGCTCCTTAGAGCTCCCTTTCAAATCCCCTGAACACCCTTAGAGCGCTGCACGAACCACAGCATGAGGCACGTGCTACCTGCCAGCGAATGGTAGCAGCCTCCTGGCTCTACACAGCCTCTCATCAAGCACAGAACATCGGCAATGCTGCTTAATTCTAGTTCTCTGAGAAATAAATAAATACAGCAATGAATCTCTCATACAAAGAGGCTGCATTTCAAGTATGGGAGAGGAGGGAGCTAAGGACCCCCGAACTGACCAGTCTGCGTGCTCAGACTTCTGCTGGGGCAGCTGAGCCCCAGGATATTTCCCGCCAGAACAAGCACACTCAGCACTTACTGCAGCATTACTGGGGAGAACTGGTGCTCCCCATGACTGAGAAGGGAGCCTGAGACACTAAATGAACAGTGCAAATCCACAAGTGTTTTGCAAATGGTAGGTGACTTGAAACTATGCATTATGTTCCATTTGGTTAGGTATTTGCTATTTATGCTATTTTTTCTGGGGTGAGAGCAGGGGATGTGCTGCTTTTAAGGTCCTTTCCACAGAGCAATCAGGAGGCAGCTGCTGGAGCATAAAATTTGTTTACTCTGTGCTGAGCAAGCAGAACTTGCATGTAAAAGCAAAGCACAGACCCCATATATCCAAATGATTTCTGCACATCCTGAAGTGCAGAACTACCTACAAATAACCTTCTTTCTTAGACCTAAACCAGGTAACAGTTCATGCCTGTAGAAATACATGCTTCTTTACTCCATTCCTTTCCTTCTCCCCTTCTCCCTCCCTGTCCATCTCCCAAGAGACCTCCATTTCTGAATGATTTGTGTTGTACAGAAGCTTTATCAGAACTGTATTATGAAGACAAGTTTTCTTTCAAAAGCATTATACCAGTTGTATGAGGAATTTTGGATGAACTGGCATCAACAGATGGGCACAATGCATCCACTGAAAAGAAGTTATTTAAAATCTCCATTATCTTCCCCATGCTTTCAGGTAAGATAGTAGGATCTAAGTACTTGTTCAGATTTTCCTTACTTTTACTGCATCGTAGGAAAAAAAATCAAAATAAAATCAAATCCAGTAAGATGTCCTGAATCTTCTGTAAGACGTCCATTGAAGACTTTTGCAAACGGAATTAATAAAGCCTCCCTAAACAACTACAGTTACTCATTTTTACAGAACAGCCCCAGGAGTCCCACGGAAACAGTGAAGAACGTGGCTCAAGCAAGAAGAGTTGGCTGGGTAGCAGTTCTTCAGTAAAGGATTTGGGGCTCAGAGTCTCAGATCTGGCTTTCCACGGGGTTGCTGCCAGTCCAGTAAGAGGTGGGAGAAGGGGAATGAACATGGTCAGAGAGCTGGAGCCTCACCAGATCAAACCAGTTCACCCAAGGAGAACTCAGGTGCCAGTGGCAAGAAAAGCACTGCCAGCCCAACGTGCCCCCAACAACCACGACAAGGGATAATGGGAACCAGACACCTTGTGGGAGATTTAATCTAGACTCCAAGAAAATTTAATTTAAGATTTAATTTAGACCCTAAGAAAATGTGTCTAATGAATTCAGGCTGCTGAAGCAACAAAAGCTGAGAGCCTGGAGAGTCTCCCTCACTAAACATGATATAACCACAAACAGTTCAGGTGTGACAGGACAGGTATTTGTATGTCTTGGGACACAAGGATGAGCTAGAAGTTTTCAGGGTCCCTTCTAGCAATACTTCTTCTCAATAACTATTTCCTGAATTTAATCTGGGCTTTAACACTCAACCCATATATTTTGTTTTCTGGGAGATATAACCTACTGCAGTACTAACATCTGTTTAACGACTTGACTGCGCCACACACCTGTAATTTAGTTTTCTCAGAGTAAAAATGGGAGTAGGGAACAAAAAGCCACCCTTAAAAACCATATTTCACTTCCTTGTAGAGCTAAAGTTTCCATTCCCAGAGCCTAGAACATGGGTTAAATTAGAACAAATGACACCAATTTTAAGATTGGGAGGCTTCAAGCAGAAAAAAATCCCCAGCTAATTTCCTGAAAGACACAAAAGCTTCTTACTTTCTCAGAAATTATAAGAGACAAATAAAAACTCCAAATCCCAGAATTTACCAAAGGCAGCATTAAAGCAGCAAACAAGAGAGGATAACAAAATGTAATCTGTTTGCTAGGTCACACAGGCATCTCTCATCACTGCAGACCACCACTGATTCTGTAATTTGAAAACTGAACTCTGCATCGATGTAAACCTCTTTACTTAATTGTTCTTTTAAAACATTAACCTGAGGCAACAGTGACTCAAAGCTCGGCAGATAATGCAATAAAGAGATCAAATGAAAAGGGATTTTTTTTCTACTTGTTCATCTTATTTAAATCTTAGCTGATCAAACCACTGGATGATGAAGTTTTGTATAATACCATGTGTGCTGGCTTCCAAATCCTGTTACATGCAGTGGGTAAAACTATCAATTGCTTAGCCAACTTTGCAGCATTACAGGTAGGTAGGAAAAGACTTTCAGATGATCTTGACTGCAGACAAAATTTTGTCTCTTGGATAAAAGAGATCCTTTTTGTTCCTCATGGGAATTATTACAAAACTCTTTCTTATTTACACCGTTTTGCTAATTTTGTCTACATCAGATCCTGAAAAAAGCAATTATTTTTCTTTGATTGATAAATATATTAATTCCCAATGAAACTCCCATTTCAAGAACAAGGTCTTCACAACACAGAGACCACAATTTTACACAGGTGTCATACATGAAGTCACACTTCACAGTGTTTTTTCTTCAGTTTCACTAAAAGCTACACTACAAACTTCCCATACTATTGTAAGTGGGCACAATTATTGCCTGGAAACTTTCCTTTTTAACAAAACAGCAGCTATGAATTATAATTCGGTAAATAAACATTTGCTTAAATGAATGGAAGAGATATTAAGATGATCTGATAACACGTTTGTCTACAGCACAGATCCCTTCTGCAAATACTTATTTTCACAGGAAAAGAAGCAGAAGTAAATTTTCTGGAGGACTGAAATAGCAGATCACTGAACCCAGCTGCACTGAAACAAGCAGTTATTCTGAAAGAAAGAAGAACAAACAGCATTTGTTTTCATAATCCAGTAGGTTTTAAATGCTCCACAGTAACAGTACAATTAAACAGGGTTGTCGCTGTTCCTGTTACCTTCTAGATCTCAGTGCATAATCCTACATCCCTTACTTTATTTAATGTAGAATGAGGAAAACTGAACAACGATGAAGGAGAAAAAATTACATCTGAAAGCAACAGATTTACTTTAACACTGGGTGAATCATGTTTCTTTTTGTATGTGCCTGTTCACTCAAGTGTTAAGTATTTTCTGAATTATAGAACACATAACCTAGCTTCAGCCCTTCTGGAAAGACAGGTACTAAATAATTTACTGGTTGAGTCATCCACCAAGCCACTTACACAAAGTAATCTACTGTCTTGAAGCTTTCAGCAGACTTTCAAATGAGCTCAAAGAATTACTTTAGATAAAACTCAGAAACACAGGGGAGCTGCAGATGTATACTGAAAGAAGCTCTAGACTATGGCTTATATTCTTTGAACAGGAAAACAAAATCAGATATTAGTCAGCATTGCATGTGTGTGGATAAAAGTCCATGCTATGGTGGACTGGCTTGTAAAGAAAGTCAAAGCATAGAGCAAAATTGTGCAGATTGTTTAGAAGGGTCTTCTAAGGAAAAACAGACTCAAGCACTTCTCCTGAGCTTGAGGGTGTGGATCCTCCTAAAAACCTTGAAGCTACCAGAGAAGGATGACAGCAAGCTCTTGTATGAGGGTGGAGATGGGCTTCCATCAGTGTGCTGAGGGAAGGGCTGCCTGAAGGAGCCTGAGGCAGGATGGAGGACTGGCAGCATCCCTGTGAAGTTCAGCAAAACCAAGGCAGAGCACAGCAGCCCTGGAGCAATACAGGGAGTGCATATGTGTATGTGTATATCTATATCCATACAGACAGAAACATTACAAGGTTGTGGGACATGGTCATGCTGCTGCGGCAAGAGAATCGTAGAAAATATGAGTCTTGGGCAGGAAGCTGATAGCCTTAAAATGGCAAGAGTGAGGCAATACATTCTTCCACCAACTAGCTCAGAGTCAAAATTGGTGTGTTCCCAATTTGAAAACAAATGCAAACACAAAAATGAGTAGTGATGACAAGTGACAGTGAAGTGTAAGTAACAAAGGTGAGTGTAGCCAGAGAAAAGGCCTCCTTTAAAAATCCCAGCACTCTAGAGCAGCTCTTTTCCCATGTAAATTGAATGTGCCTTTTTGTTTGTTTTTGAAACATATTTCATTGACAAACCCAGTACAATCTTGTTACTTCCTATTCTTTGAAACTCATGCAACCATGAGGAAAACTTTTTTCAGGTCATGCATCACCAGAACAAGCTTCAATTTATCTACTCACTTGATCATAAATATAACTGCATCTTTGTTATATCTGTAAATTCCTATATTCACTGAGGAAACTAAAAAAGACCTACACAAGTAGGGAAAAAACCCCATATATAAAGTCATGTCTCACACAGAAGACGTAACTCTTGAGGCCCAGTGGAAGGCTACAGACATCACCAGCTTCCAATTTAAGAACTGAACATTTGAAACTGTTTACAGCTGATCCCTCCTTGAAAGAGATGCAACTAGAAATCAAAAGAGAAACACAGCTAAATGTTTCACTAGGTGAAACTTCCTAGTAGAATATCTTGTTCTAAGACCAAATCAAAAAAACAGAGTAGGACAGAAGAACGTCCAGAACCCTAGAAGAAGGAAGTCCAGGAGAAACTGTAGAGGTAAGTATAAAACTCAAGTAGCAGAAAAAAAGCCTGAAATGATTTCCTGCTCCTTGTTTGGGACAGAACTGTAACCAATTGCACTGTCCATTTGGAAAAGATTTAACATTGAGCACAATAAATCTGTGAGGACAGAAAAAGCACCTCAGATCTACATGATGATAATGTCTTGGGACAACAGCAGGCTCTGTGAAATCAGCAGAACACCTTACCAGGACATCCAACATGGGTATCTGATTTTTGATATGGGTTATACATTATGAAATATAACAGAACACAATAATAGAAAGCTGTGTTAAAAAAAAAACCCAAATCAACCAGACTTTCTACACTTAAGAATAGTATACTGGTCTTTTAATCTATGTTGTTCATAAAATATGGCTCATTTAATTACAAAAGCCTACACACTGAGAATAATGTTACACCAACACAGTATTTGCCATTTATGTACCCGTGAAATGGTAAAACCAAAATAAATACATAGCCTCTAATTATGTGGGGCTGCCTTATCTAGGTCAGAGACTTTGGCCTCTGAGCTATATTTTTCTTTTGGAAATTCCACGTCTTATCAAAACTTACCAGCACTCTCAAGACAAATATCCAAAATTGTGATTTCACACAAAGACATGCATGTGGTTATATTTCTAAACTACTTACAAATGGTAAAATTAATCCTAATAACTAATCATGTCACACTGCATGTCCTTTAATTCATGTTAATTCATGTCCGTGCTTGAACATTTTGGTTATATAAAACTGCCTACTGCCTAATTATAACCCTAGGGAACCATTTAGAAAGGGTTTTTTTTTGTTTTTTTTTTGTTTTTTTTTTTTTTGAGAAATAAGCGAAAGGTAGCTTCAGGAAAAATCAAAAAATTGATGTGTTTTGAGACTGATTACTGACAGTGTGCTTTGGTACAGAATTCTCAGTATGAACAAATCGCTACAATGCAGATGGTCAAGCACAGATAACATTAACAGCACGCTGGGTCAAGAGCTAGTCTGTAGGCTGAGATCAAAGTACTAAGAAGTTGAAATTTTTAGGCCTGTATGTGTGCTTAATTTGCACAGAGTCCTTGTGAATCATGTACCAGGCTGCATGCAGCACTCCCCGATCATTCTCCTTTACTGAAAAGGCAAAGCATCTGTCACTGAACTGGTGCTATTAACAACTCGTTGCTGTGTACCTCAGTGGAAAGACACTGAAATAAAGACTTTAAGGCCACCTCTTTACACTCACGTGTCTTTCCCACAAACAGTGGTGTGGCCACAGACAAGCATGAGTTTGTGTGAATGTGGTACTGCCGAAATGAGACTAGATAAAATCCAACGTGCTACACCGCACTTCTGTTTTCTCTAATGTAGTTCAATATTCTTTCCTTACAGCCAGCGGGAGAAATGCGCCTCTTTAAGACTTTTTAGGTATGTAGTCTAATCAGTGCTCCTGAATTATCCTTATGTGTCAGTAAAATTCTGTAGGATGCTATTGTCATTACAGCCAGCAGAAGCAAGTAGGAAGAAAATATGCAACCATCAGTCTTAAAACATGAATCCATTCCTTAGGCATCAGGATCACTAATTACTATGTCAAGGTTGTAAGATCAGAGCAACTGCCTATTGAGCAGAGAGCAGAGGCACAAAACTTGCCATAATTCAGCAACAACATAAATAGTTCAAATAATACATACTTTAAACTCTTCAAATAGACTTGCATAAATTAAAACAAAGCAGAAGTCATCTCTTTATAATAATTCATGTTAAGGCTCACCAACTGATACGTAGCAAAAAAGAAGCCATAAGATTTCTAGACAACAGATTGTCAGAAGGAATAGGCAGCTTACAGAGGAATGTCATGCTACTGAAAGCTCATCCTTGAATTGCACGTGTTAGTCTCGCATTTGACAAATTTCCAGGAGCATTTTTTGGGCACATTGTTCATGTAAGAATTATTTTTTCTATTTTAAAGAAACACAACCTATGAATTCATAAAAGCTAATTCTGACAGATACTAGGTTCTTGGGGTTTTGATTCTGGTTTTTTTTTCAGCTAAGAAAGAGCACAACTTCAGCAGTATGAACCAGAGGAACAATACAAGTTAGTTGGAAAATCAATCTATGGTTATATCTACTTTCACAAGCAGTGAGCTTAACATGCACAGATTTCTGCGGCAAGACATCTAGTTCTGGTCACCTCATGTCCACACTGTTTTGAGGGCAGAAACTCTGGAACAGCTCCAGTCTGGTCCTGTGAGCATTTGGATTCCATTAGGTATGCTGCTGGAACTTGCCTTCTGGTTTATTTTTAATGTAAAAGAAGCCTACTTTGTTTTACAAGACTGCTCCATAGAATGAGTCTAAGTGCTAAGCAGAGGTAACAACAAAACAAATTTCCAAAGTGCATTAAAATACTAATGTGGATACATACACAACCAAAGGCCAGAAAAAACTCAGTCCCAGGCATTTATATCCAGAACTTTCTGATTAAATCCTCTTGCTTCCTCCTTGCACCTGTATTCCTTTTCCATAACACATTTTAGCCAGTAAACACAATCTTTTAGGTGTTTTTTCAGTCTGTTTTCCTATGTGCATGGCCAGTACGTGGAATCTAGAGCAAGTTGTCTAATATCAACTGCAGTAATTCTATGGCTATTGTGCAGTGAAGTCCTGTGACAGAAGTAATAAAAAACAGTGGTTTGATTTTTTCCCTCAATTTGTGTAAACTGTTTTTAGAAGTCCAGACTTATCCTACCAGAAGTTTATTAAATAATTAAAAAACCAAGGTACAATGTATTCAGAACATTGATTTACAGATGGAAGAAAAAATTAGATCTTTGATATAAGAGAGAAAGAGATATTCAAGAGTAAGACAAGAATATTAGAAACAGCTTCTACACATGTAACTATGGAATAAAGCATGTAACTTTGTTTTCTTCTTCACATATAACTGCAGTAAAAGATAGTGTGTACCTCCTCATGGCAGAGGGGTTGGAACTGGATGATCTTTAACATCCCTTCCAAACCATTTTATGACACTGTGAATACAAAAACAACAGAAGAACTTTGAGATGATTTTTTAGTATTTCAATATTTCAATTTCATATATGTAATAAAATAGACACTAAATACCTGCTGTTTATTTAAAAATTAAACACCATTTGTGTTCCAAAAGATCCTTCAATTCAGAACCTGTGGAAACTTTTTTGAACTTTGTTTTTCCATTCAATTTAGGAAGAAAACTAAGATACATAAAAATATTAAATATCTTCCGCATACTAGAAAATTAGCTGGTCAGCACTACAGAGCATGCTTTTAATTTTCTGTGACCTACATAGAAGGAAACTTAACATTTCACTAAAAAAAGGAAGTTTGTCTAGCTGTGTCCTTCCCAATCCAGCCAATGACCACCATCAGCTGCCCCACTACCACAAAGCAGGTCATAGGGCAGACAGATCAGAAATCCTGTAACCAATTTTCTGTTTATTGCAATGAAATTGTGGTTTGCCTGCAAAACCATGATATCCCTGAATTATCAACTGTTTCCAGCACAAATCCAAAACACAGTCCCAATACTAGCTACTGTGAAGAACATGAAATAGAGAAATGAACTTTCCCATGTGAACCCATCGTGCACTAGCTCTCTCTCTCCTGACAGAAGACTCAGGAAGCAGGTCCCAGGACTTTACCACCTTTGCTACCAAACGCCTCATGCTTAGTGACACGTACGTGACAGGAGTCACTCCCAGCCTTCACACGAATGCTGATGTAACAACAGTGCCACCCCCTTGCCTGAACGTCTCCCCATCCTCTGAAGTCCATTCCCTAGCAAGTACAACCTCTGAGTAGTCCAGCTCATGTCCACCTCTGAGCTGGCAGTGCCCAGGGCAGTCAGATCCCTGCAGACTGCCATGGACAGACTACAGAGCACAACCCCAAAGTGAGACACTTTTGAGCCTGCTTTTCTCAATTGTAAATGGTGCTTTTAAGAGGAGCTGAAGAAAGGCTACAAGAGTTCTCCTCACAGGTCATTCAGCCGAGTTGTTTAAGGTGGTCCCTTTGTGTCTTTTCTGTAACTACACCTAAATACACACAGATAAGTTCCAGCAGCTGTTACTAGTTTTGGATTTGAGGAGATTTAAATTATAGCTGGATCAAACTGAGTTTTGTTTTTCCAGGTTTTCAGAAGTGGCAATGTAACTAAAGTTGGGAAGCACATAAAATACATCAAGATAACACTGTCATTAATGTGTTCTTGCCAGTGGAACTGACTTCATTATATATTGTGAAGTAAATATATCTCTGTGGGACAGATTTTTCCAGTTTTCAAACTACAAACTTTATCTAGCCTGTAGTCTTAATTTCTATTTGCACACTATTCACAGAAACTCTGACTGAATTCCAGACTTCGCATTAAATTGGTGACACTACTGCTTAGGAAAACACTTCAGTAAAGGGTGAGCAAATTTAATGAAGGCATCACCAAGAAACACCAAACCATACTACACCATTCATTTTCCCAAGGGAATGGCACTCCTGGTATGGAAATACAGAATGCTAAAATGACTAACAGTATGCAAATTCAAAATGCTAAAGCAATTGCCATTTTTAACGTGGTCATTGTCCTTAGATTCCTGTCAACTTCAAAGGAACCAAGACTTCACCAGTTTTTATACTTACAGATGTATTTTCAAAACAGAAATAGAGAAAGACATTAAGGGCGAGGAGCTTGAGGGCAAACTAACTCCTCACATTTTCCTTACCCTCTTCCTACAATTACTTTCTCTCAAAAGTCTGACCTTATTTTTTTCTGGAATGACTTTTAAGAAACTTCTCAGAGAAAAATAATTGAATACCAATGAGTAATTGTTGTTGTTTTGGTTTTTTTTTAAATATTGCTTGATCAATATTGACAGCTGTCCTCATTTTCTTTCCCATGAGGCTTTTTTGTTTACACTCCCTCCCTTTCCCTCCACAGCTTACAGGTAATTCTTCTTTTCCTCCATGCCACCTGCTAATCTCTGTTCTGCTTTCACTCAGTCTTCTCCCTTTCATCTTCTTATTCTTGTCCTCTCTGACCTACCTTAGAAACAAACTCCTATTTAATCCCCTTAGAACATCCAAAACTTATTCTCCTCCCCGACTTGCCTTGTTTGTGGTGAACTTTCAAATAGTTCAGCTGAATGTTAACAAACAGTTGCCTTCTGGTGATGGAACTGAATTGCTTCAACAACTCATAATTAATCTACATATTCACAGGTTTACACAGCTCACTTAATCTCATGAGCCTTTTGGGAGCCCAGGCAGTGCACTCAGATGTCAAATTGCAACATCTTTGCAGGCAGGCAATCAAAATCAGGGAGCCCTGACCCAGATGAATCCTGAAAACTAGGACAGGTCTAATTTAAGTGAACTAAATCTACATGCAACTGTCTAAAACACATTTCATTCATATTTTGGGCCTAGGAATATTTGAAAGTGTGTTGAAGTGTACTACTTCATTTCATGTCAGTCCCTAAAACAAGATCATTTGGGCAGCAACTGGCTTTTAAACGGAAGACTCAGAATGGCCCATGGTCAAACACACCATGTTCAGCTTCAGAGTACCACTGCTGATAAGGAGGGGAAGGGAGAAAAAGAGTAAATCAACAAATACATGATGACAGTTCCAACGTATAATTTAAACCAGAATATAACTAAAGTAAGGACTGGATCCCTCTATAAAATTGCTGAGTTGTTCTTCAAGCTGTATTCAATTTGGGAACTAAAAGACAAATAGAAGCTCAATTTTGTTGGTTCTTCAGTGAAGCCCCTTTGTTTAGGATTTTGAACATTAGGCAAGCATTTAGTTACTGTGAACTATTACAATCACCCTCCAGACTTAAAAAAAAAAAAAATCTGCATTACCACAGGTTGCTCATCGCATTTGTAAGACATGCTGCTAAAACATAGCTCTTTGGGCTTATGAGATCAGTTCACTTCTTCTGGGAGCATTCACTAGGCTCAACTGCAAAACAGCTGATCTTCCATCTGTAAGATTCTGTTTAAGGAATGCAGAAATACAGCTACCTGTATCATCAGTTAACAGGAAGAGACAAAAAGTTACCAAAGGATGTACTATAATACGAAAATACAGTAACACTTGAACATTTATTATATTACTACGTAACTGGTATGAATACAAAACTCCCTTTCAAGATAGAAATGTCTTTGAGAAAACACAAGAATAAAGAGCCTTTAAAAAATTTTATGAAGCACTGTATTTCATTCTACAAAGAATGTTATATCGACAACTAGAAGAGGAAATATTATTAAAAAAAACCAAAGCAGAATAAATATTTTAAATCAGATCAATGAACCAGTTTGTACACATTCAAAGATTTTAGGCTTTTAAGAAGAAAAAATTTACTCTTCTGAAAATACCAATTTTTATTTTAGATTTATAAATCAAGCACGGAAAGAGCTATTTAATAGTAGTATACTGTCACAGAAAAAAAAATAGAAAAAACCCCTGTGCAGTACTCACAAGGATTATAATTTTGGATCCTTAGTGTGTATGCTGTGTAATTGTACTTCAATGTAAAATATCAACAATCAAATCTGTAGTGAAGGTGATGAATAGTTACTGTGCTGACTCATTCCAGATGTATACACAAGTTCCAACGAAGGGAGTGCTCACGACTGAAGACAGGTCTGATGGAGGTGAGGGGAAGGGACCAAAAACCCTGCCAGAGATACCTTTTTGATCAGCCTGCTGCTGAATCACTGCCTGCTGTCAGTCAAAGGCCGCAATTACAGATCCGGATGGGTTAGGACTTAGTTCCGAAGCCTTCCAGCAGATGTCCTCGCAAGGC
Organism: Gymnorhina tibicen; assembly: GCA_013399875.1. Lineage (NCBI taxonomy): Eukaryota > Metazoa > Chordata > Aves > Passeriformes > Artamidae > Gymnorhina > Gymnorhina tibicen. The sequence continues at coordinate 449,217 of VXAZ01000937.1, forward strand.
AGGCGTGCCAGGGAGGTTCAAGACGTCACCATTTAGAAAAGACAGATGGGGAGGAAAAGAGACTTATGATAGGGGTGATATAAATATATAAACGAATTGAAAGTATTCAGTGTATTCCCAAAAGCCAAATTTAAAAACATAGGCAGCACGTTTAGAAAATAAGAGTGTCACCTTAAAAACTAAAATAAAGTCACCTGAACAAGTACATGTTTGAAGTAGCACATCTGTAAGTGGTAATTCTTACATACTTCACGTGTAAACAAAACGGTCAAAAAACGGTGAAAAGCACGAGCACAAGGCAAACAGCATAAAGACTCTAATCCTGTTTCCCTCCCTTCCCCCTTTCATGTTAAAACTGACACTAATTTCATTGTGCACAGAGCCTTCTCCACTACTCCCTAGTGGCAACGACACACAAATGTTGTCACGAAGTTGGTATTCTTGGAAACATAAAATCCATCAGCTATTTCAGGGAGACTTAAAAAGAACAATTTCCTTAAAATAATCATCCTCATCATGACTTGTACAAATGGAAAGTTTTGATACCACATTAAAAATATTTGACTTGCCCTTCTAAGTAGTGAGTAATGCGGGCACGGTTAACTATCCACAGACACCTAAAAGAGAAGAGAACGACTCATCAGGTACTGGTCTACAAACTCAAAGCCAGCATTCTCTACCCGGGTCTGTCAGACCAGTATCTCCAGCCCTCAGTCCATTGCCTGCTTTAATGCAGATGTTCACAGCTTCATAACTGAGAAGCTACAGCAGGGAAAGATGAAATCGAGAAGATGAGCATCACTGACTTCTTCAAGAGCAGACACAGAAGTGCTGAAACTCACAGCTTACTGGGAGACCAGCCAACTGGGACATGTCAGTCTACAGTTTGGCTGGTCGAAAGAACTCTAGATTGTCCCAGCTTCTGGAAAATGCTGGGAGGGTGGCTACAATAGCTGGGACAGACTTGTCTGCCAGAGGTCGTTTGGTGGACCCATTTTGGCACTTACAGACAGAAAACATTGCTATGTTCTACACACTGAATTAGGTCCAAGTTAACATCATCAATTATAGAAACAGACTGCTTATGAAATCTTAGAGGAGTAGGGGTTTTGTCAGTGTCTTGTCTGAATCTTCAATAGCATGGGTGAGTGATTTTCTGCAGACTGATTGTTCTCAATTTCAACAACAAAAGTTAAAAGAAAAAACATTTTTAGCTTGGAGTCAGTGAATGACCATGGTCAACAATACAGAACTGTTACATTTCTTAACTGATGAATGCTTTCATGCCATAGAAACATCAGATAAAGCACATTGTGCACGTAGTTTGTCCTAGGAAAAGAAGAATCCAGGTTCCACACTCTGAAAAGCAGGCAAATACAGTATTAAAGCTATTACAGTTTTTCAGCTTCTCTTCAGCTATCACAAAAAATACTTATAAATACTTATAAAATTCTCTTTAACCTCTTAGTTGTGCTTTACTTAAACAAGCAAACAAAAAGCACAGAAAAATTCAATGAAATCAAGATTTCCATTTAAAATATCAAAGGACAAATACAAATGAAGAACGATGGCTGGGGAAGTGCTACAGACTAATCATTAAAGATTACTTCATTAAGCTCTGTCTTTGGCTTGAATCTTAAGCCCCTCACCCTTCAACCATAGGGTAAGGAACACTGAATTACAGTGTGAGCAGAGGTTAATTCTACTGTTTTCAAATAAAGACTTCCTATGAGAACAAAGACACGTCTCAAATAAAACCGTAAAAAATGGTGAAGCAATGCTAATTGCAACCAGCTATTCCTCCATAGCTCTAGTTTCATCATGTACACATATTCCAGTCAAGTCTTTACAAATTATGTCAACAAGTCATGATTTCCCCCTCTTTCCCCATGAAAACTTTGCAAGGATAACTGTACACATGTCCACGAAATAGAGGATGTCATTTTATTGGAGGTCCACAGGTAATTGTATCACATTAGGGAGTGGAAGAATCTTGTGGTATGGCACAACACAATACCTCACTTAAACACTTAAACAGAAGGTTAAATGATATGCAACATGATCAAATCAGTAATTCATCATCTTCTAGGCACCACTGATTAATTTAAAATAAAATTTCATAAATTGAAAAAATATAGTCCATTAATTTGTTTGTTGTACTGTCTTTAAATGAAACAGCACTCTCAAAGTCACAAATAAAAAAGCAGCACTTTCTCTTAATACCAACACCACTGTAACACATACTGTAGCGTGGCATGCAAATCCACATCTGCAGTCTTTTTTTTTGTTTTGTTTTGTTTTGTATTAACAAATGGAATGGTAATTTTCTATCTCAAATATTGGTAGCATAACATGTAAGTGCAGATCATTCTGGCCACAGGTGTGGTAAGCCGTAACAAGTGTGTATTACAAGAGCATAGAACACAGAGCATGACACTTACATCCAAGAATCTCTCTCTTTTGTACTGTACATGGTGTTACAGGCTGACTTCCAACTCGCTGTACCCAAGCTTCAGGAAACAAGATTATTGACCTTTTCTGGTTTTATTTAAAAATAAAATGCCGTCACCATCAAAGCACAACCATTAACAACCCGGTCAAAAAAATGCCATAGCTCCATTGAAAAAAAAAAACTTGTCTTTTTAGTAGACTCCATTATGCGATAAAGTTTCCATTACAGGCATGTTACGAAGCCTTACAGTGGTACTGCAGTGTCATTCCTGTTAAGTACGGATTTGTATAGACACCAGGAAATGGTGTGATGCTCAAAAAAGCTGTTCAAACTGAGCTAAGCTTCACGAGACCACGCACTGAGTCTTCATGCAACGAGTCCTGGCTGGCTAGACTCAGGACATGCATTGTATGGCTGTGTGTAATAGGACTTCCACTTGGCAGCATCCCAGGGGGTGATGGAGCTTCTTCAGGAGTGAGAAACTGATGGCCTTCGTGCTCCTCTTTTAATGGTATGATGTCTGTCAAACCTGAATCTGATGTGAGATTTGGCATAGAAGATGGTGGTGTCGGTTGCCCTAGAGTTAGACTTGCACAAGGCCCACTGAGAGAAGTCTTTCCTGGTAAAGGGAGCTCTTCACTAGTTATGCTTGGCTCACTCTGTAGGAGGGGGGTGGCAGCAGCCTGCAAAACGAATTTAGTGCTCTGAATGCACTGGTCTTGGTCACACTGTAGAATGGAAGGGTGACAAAATCATATAAGGCAAACAAAACAGAGAAAAAAAGGGAGAATATGGATAAAAAAGTATGGAAAAGAATGGGATGTGAAGAGAAAAAAAGAAAGCCATTAGTATCATTCCATGGTTAGCCACCCAAAAATCCCATTACATGCTGCCCAGGAAAAAAAAAAGAAAGGCATGCATAACTGAGCCAGTGCTTTTGGACTATTATCAAACTAAATTACGATAAACATTTACAGCGTTCATTTAAGGGTTCTTTAAAAAACACTAGGCAATTGTTTTCTTTAAATTGGTCTTCACATGTAGGAATTAACCTACCACAGAAGTTTTCCAGAACAAGAATTCTTTTGACACAGAAGATCTTGTAAAGATAGTTAGAACCTCCACAAGTAAAAATTTTTTCCCCTCACAACTAAACACATTGTATATATATTCCAGATAATGTCCTACACTATACTCCATACTTTAGAGGATGTGTAGAAACCAGGCAGCACCGCAGATGCATCAAGATCAACCTTAATGATTTTTATGCTGTTTCTTGATTAATCCTGAGAATGTGACAAATCAAGGTACAAAACACAAGTTTTCTGGCAAGCACTGTCTCAACAACAAGCCAAATTCAGCATTATAGAAATCCAATTAAGCTCAGTGAGTGTTACCAGAAATGGGTTTTTTTGGCTCTACACCATTCCTAAGATCTGTTTATACAAAATTACGACTCATTCCTTGAGATGACAAGACAGGTATGTGTTTCAATAGTGTCTGGCCAGCCAAAAAGATAATTTACTTGAGCTCATTGTATAGTCCGAATTCATTTTCTTCTTGCAGAACTCTACTGCACTTCAATTAAATCAATATCGAAAAGATAAAGTATACCTACTGCCAAATTAAGGTTTTTTTAACATGAATTGGCATAATTTTTGAGAGCTTCTAAGGAAAAAATACTTAATTCATAGCCTAAACAGTTATAACATTGCAGATTTTGAAAATCTTGTTAGATTCATTTGCCATGGTACTGTTCTTCTGGGTAAGAAAAACACTACAATCAGTGAATACAACTACAAATGCAATGAAGGACATTTGGAGGCAAGCAAGCAGAATAAAAGATATATCCAGAGGTAAGACATGCCCATTCACTGTTGTTATTTCAAGTATTCTGTTAAGGCAATATGTTCTGCTCTATGCCTGACTTCTTAGATTTATATCAAATTACTACATACTACAAATCCATCATCTGTTCAGATATTCCTGATCATAACCATTGTTACTAACATTATAGCAATTCCCTAAAATGCCCATTGGAGTTTAATAAGCCCCTGTGACACATTCTCTGAAAACTCATGGGAAGACTTTTGCCTCCTTTATGGTATGATGAAAACCATGACTAACAATGCTTCCTCTGATATTTTCAGGTTCTCCAGTTCACCACTGAACAGCTTAATGATGGACGCACACACATTACATTCAGCAATTCTGCATGCAGACTACTTGGTCGTAATAGATAGGCAGTGTTTAAAACATGTCTAAGTGGTTTAAGACTCCCAGACCAATTATTTTTTGACAGACAGAAGCTCAATCCTTCCTCAGTTATGTATTTCTAAGACTTCTGCTTTCAGAAAGATAAAACGGACTGACCTCCTGTTACATGAATTGAGTTCATATAAATTGCAAGCTATCTTCCCCTCACAAAATGATGAACAGCCCCAGCCAAACAATTGAACTGGTTCCCTATCATTTCAGAGGGATTACTCACAGGCTTAAAGCCATAACCTTGCTTAAGTACCTTACTAAGAAGAAAACTGTCAGCATCTTTTAAAGTCAAGCTTCAATTAGTAATTCAGTGTGAATAACTCATTCTTGATTAATATCCTGTTATTCACGCCTGCTTATTTAAATTAAAACTTCAACCAACCTTACTATGCAGACCTTAAAAATACGTTAACTGTATTTTCATACTTCAAAAGGACCAACAAAACCTATTTTCTCTGAAAGGCAGTAGCCAAAGAATAAGTTAAATAACAAAGGAATGCTTATAACCACTGGGGTACACTGAAAGCCAATAATGTTAGCAGCTGACTTGATGCTTTAGTGAACCTTCAGCTCTGATCTTCAACATTCAATCATTAATGTGTTCCAGGCAATACAAGTACACAGCTTTATAATAGCTGAAGATAATTTACTTGAGCTCATTGTATAGTCCGAATTCATTTTCTTCTTGCAGAACTCTACTGCACTTCAATTAAATCAATATCGAAAAGATAAAGTAGCCTCATAAAGCTCCATTAAATAGTGTTATAAACTTCTTCAGGTGCTGTATATCTCTTCATGTTCCATGCACCTGTCACTTCCCTAAAGCCTCTCCTCTCATTTAGATAAATTTCAGGTTTTCTTTTTCTTGTCTGCCCAACAGTGATCAGCATGAAATCCTTAGGAAAATACAGGCTGTAAAGAGCTTTTGAAAGTGAACTACTGCAGGGTCTAAGCCAGATAAAGTATGTGTGTTCTATGAGGCTCTCAGAAACATCTGATAAAAACAACACATAATATACAGGTAGACTATTCTTGAGTCCAAACAGCCACCACACTTCCTTTCCAACAAGAAAATCAGATTTGTTTATAGGGTTGGCATGGTGGTTTTTCCTTGATTCTGTTATTTCACTCTTGACTGAATGAAATTTAGGGCAGGAAGTCTTAGCTGCTGCTAATCACGTGAATTATCCAACACCAGGATTTAAAACGAAACAGAAAAGCCTATGATTGTAACAAAAAGGAAACTAAGCATTGAAATCTAAGTAACTAAAAATCTAATGTAAAAATTATTCCATCAGTATCTTCTTATTTCAAATATGCTGGCTTTATTTTCCATTTTAAAATTTCCACTGTTTCAGTGAAACAGTAGATTCTGAAGGTAAGACAAGTTTAGTAAGTCCTACAAGTACAGAAGTTGAACTAAATATATGCACAGAAATTTTTAGATATCTATTTATTTCCACATAAAAAGGCACAAATTAAAGCAAATTGGACAAAACCTAGAATTCTGTGTTTATTTTACATTTAATAAATACAAACAACTAAGGAAAAATAGTTTTCTTTTTTTCTGAAGAAAATCTGTTTTTTTCTAAGCTGCACAGAAAATACACGATAACATTGTTGTACATGGCAATATATTTTTCACATTCCTAAATGTGATTATTTCAAAATAATCAGAATTATTTACTTTAAATATTAAATAAATTTAGTTAAAAATTTCCTAAATGCTAGTAACATTCAAGAATTATTACAGTTCTCAGAAGATGGAGAAAAGCAGGTTGAATAGTCTCACAATCTCCAAATAAAGAACAAGTGACACAGAGTTCAGAGGAGGCTTACAGTGCTATGAAGTTACAGTACAGATGCTGAAATACCATATTCTGGATACAACAAATGGCTGAAGAGTGCAGGGATAGAGCTGTGTAACTGTTCCCAGCAGGTGCAGGATTTCACAATCAAAATCAACATATTGTGAATATTGTGCAACAACTGAGCCACAAACCCAACCAAGTCAATGGCTCCAGTATCAAGTAGTACAGTGCATGAGGAGCAGCTCTATGAAAGGAAACACTTCTGAAGCCAAACAGTAAACTACACTTGGCCCAGGGATTTTACTTCAGATTGGACACTGTTTTTTCTTATGGACTAAAAGTCTATGAATGCTTAGAGCAACTTGGGAGCATTCCAGGGGCATATCTTCTTAAATTAATCTAGTGCATGTGCACTGACACTGCTCTGAGATGTGAATAAAAATGCAGTAAACATGCACTATTGAAAGAAGTGCTCCTAAAACATATCTCAACCCAAAGCGAAATGCTGAAATTGATTTACTTGCATGGGCCTGTAACCCATTTTAACTGTGAAGAAAAATGCATTAACGAAAAACCTCTATCAGCCTTGACTGTAGTAATGTTGACTTGGTAAGAGCCCTGAATCCTGTTTTGGGCATCTGGGAAATACATCAGTAAATACGCAAGGACACACACTCGCAAAACTCCCAGCAAAATGGGGCTGCGGTTCCTGTCGATCCTCTTACTGTCATTATAGAAATACTTACTCCTATAATGAAAGTATGAAAAGCAAAGGACAAAGTAGCTGGATCTATTTCTAGATCAGTAACAGAAATATTTAAGTGAACATGCGGGAGAGGACTCTTTCTGCACTTATCACTGGTAATAAATGTTGTGCATGCACTACAGTTTCTACAGTTTTCAGTAGTACATATACGTATGAAAACACTTCAACGAATTTGCATCCAGGAAAGGAAATGGAGAACTAGAAACAAGAGAATCTGGTACACAAGGAACTACCTATACACTGAAGAAGAGATACCTAGGAATGCAGGAATACAAAAAAATTTCTTAAGAACAAGGAAATAAACCTGTCCTGACAGAGAGTCAGATAGAAGCAAAGCCTATCACTTTATAAGGCATTAGAGAATTCATAGAGACATCGCAGTAAATATAAACCAAACTAATTCCTCTAAAAAACTTCATGGATTGAGATAGATTCTGTGTTTCCTCTTAATGGATTACACTAAAGAATAAAATACCCTATATCAAACCCCAAGAATCAACTCCAGCTTTTAAGAGAAAATTAAGTACTACAGTAGTGCAGACCCAAGTAGTGGTAACTAACAAGTTTATGGTGAAATAAGAACTTTTTTCAGAACACAAAGAAAAGAAACTTTAAAATGAAAGAGGAGGAACAAATTACAGAGAAAATTATTATTTCATAATGGGTGAGATACTGGGCTTCATTTAAAAAAAAACCTTAAGAATAAGGAAAACACTTGGGCAATCAAACTAATGATGAGCTCATAAAAATAACCAGCAATAAAATGCAATAGGGAAATACTTAAGAAATAACTAGATCTACAGATTATGTAGCAAGTGACCATGTTTTTCATGTGGATATTAAGAAGTTGGCTAATGAATTTACCAGACTAATTTCAAATTACATTGGAAAAGAAATTAAAAACACTGGGAATGCCCCAGGAAAATAATTGTATGAGCTTCCAGCCTTCATGGAAGTAAATACAGATGCAGCTTTTAGAAAAACAAGGTTGACACTACAAAGAAAACATGAGAAAAACCTCTTCTATAAAGATCTAGAAAAAACCCAAAATCACAGGATGGGTCTATCAAGCACTGATTATAGCAACAACTCTGACTTTCTGAGATTGTGACAAACTGGGTCACTACCATGACTAGGGTAGATCCCGTATGAAATATTCAAAGTCTCAGAGGCAAAATTACCACAAAAGCTGTTAAATACAGAGTGCCCCACAAATGGTATCCTGAACAAGAGATAATGTATTGCACTGAAAACCAGTGTCCTATAAGGAGCTGCTGAGGCAGCTGGGGGTATTTAGCCTGAAGAAGAGGAGGCTCAGAGGATACCTCATTGCTCTCTACAACTCCCTGAAAGGAGGATGTAGCCAGGTGAGGGCTGAGCTCTTCTCCCAGGCAACCAGCAATAGGACAAGAGGACATTGTCCAAAGTTGCACCAGGGCAGGCTTAGGTTGGACATCTGGAAGAAGTTCTTCACAGAAGGGGTGATTGGGCACTGGAATGGGCTGCCCAGGGAGGTTGGTGGAGTCACCATCCCTGGAGGTGTTTAAGAAAAGACTGGATGTGGCACTCAGCACCATGTCTAGTTGACAAGCTGGTGTTCGGTCATAGGCTGGACTGGATCTCAAAGGTCTTTTCCGACCTAGGTGATTCTGTACAAGATTTGAGGGAAGAAAAGGATTTAAAGAGGGAAGGAATAAGAGAAGACAAGTGTGAGAGAATATGCTCATTAAAATCTTTATTTTTTATCAGTGGTGAGGAGAGACATTTTAGCACACTATGTGGATTAAGCAGGGTAACATCTAGACATGAAGACTTGATGTAATGCATTCTGGAATAAAATCAAGAGAGACACACCACAAAGGTGTGCTGAAACACACTTCAGACTTCTAGTAATCTATTTCTTGTAATCAAAAGCATTAAGCTTGCTAAAATAGTATAAATATCTTTGATTATGTATAAACGGCCAAACTTCTGCCATTTGGAAAGTACTGTGGTCTACAGCTAGGATCTACATGTGCAACTTAAAATCAAGGAATTTCACTTTGTCCTTATCTGAAATCGTAATAATACTGGCTGCAGTACCAGATACATCCTGTTCAAAAGGGAAGGGAAAATAGTGTTAGAGAGACTGGTAAACTAAGCAGGTCTTTAACAGTTTGCAACAAAACTCAAGGGAGAAATTTTAATGCTTATAGCCAGCAGCCATTAAAAACCAACTGGTCTTGGATACAGACCAAGAGAAAAGAGGCCCTGAGAAAAATGTCATTACAGTTTTAAAAGATATTCCTCCAAACCAAACAAGACATATTACATTTTTCAAGCTTTTTCTGAGAGGTCATTTTCAGAAGTGAAATCTGAACATTTCCTAGTGACTCTGATAACTCTTGAAGAACCCAGGTTTTTCCCAGCTCATGTGGTGTGGTGTTCTAGGACATAAGATGAAGTCTTTTAAGAATTTGTGTAGAGGTATTACACTCCAAAATCGTAACAGCTACCTGTTTGACTTAAAGTAACACCATACCAGATTTCTCCGTTTCTAGAGACATACTTAGTCAATTTTCTACCAAACTGGCAAAGATTTTCTCATTCATATCCAGGAATAATGATAGTGTCTAAATTCTTGCAATGATAAGGCAATTTAATGCCATGGACACATTGTGGGTTTATGATCCTCACAAGTAAGAAGCCTTGACAGAGTCAGAAAGTTTGGGTAATCTCTGAAAGACCTCAGCCCATTTCTAACGTTTGCTTTCTCTTTTTAAAATTTTTTTCCCAAACTCCCTTTTGTCTCTTCAGAGTTAAAGTATTTTGAGTAAAATTTACATAGAGCATTACCTTGTTCTGCTCAACTGCACCTCAGAAGATTCAGACTTAATACCGTGTCTCTAATACATTTTCTTATTAAGGAGACTAATAAATCTATTTAATCCTCAAAACATTAAGTAAAACCAGTTTAGGAACTACAGCAAAATTTTTATATGAATTTATCAGTGACACTAAAACTAATCTGTCTGGGAAGAGTGAGTCTTTTCTTCTCTTGTTCAAAAGAAAGGCTGAATTATGGCAGAAGGCCTCGTGGCTTCCTCTTTTTTGGCAGAGGGAGAGTATCCGTAACTCATGACTTCTTTGACAAAGTCTTAGAACCCACATACTATGAAGATATGCGGACAACAATTCAGAAATAGGCACATATGCAAGATGGTTGCCTTCAGAAAAAGATCTCTTTCCAGTTATTCTCTTCTTCTTGGCACTGGAAATCCTATCTTCCATGATGATAGCCAATGCTACCAGCAAAAAACCATAGTAAATACTACTGGCACAGTTTCAAAGATGTTTAAAAAGCTTTTGTTGTAACAATCCATTGTTACAGTTGCCATGTTTTGTTCACTTAAAGTTCAGTGTCCTCCTGCTCTTTCTTCAAAATACTTCTCCCCTAGAAACTCCTCTTTGTTCATCTTTGCTTTTTAAAATACATTAGTCTATGCAAAACCGCAGTGTACAAGCAAAGAAGGAAATAGAGTATGAAGAAAGTGCCACACAAAATAACAATTAGCTGGAAAATGACGAACCAGAGCAAGTCCACGATACTTGAATATTCCAGTTCAAAACACAGTAGGTGTCAACAGTAAAAGTCAAAATGCCAGTATATTCAAGAAATCAACAGCGTAGAAAAGCCTCTTTTTTTTTTTTTTTAGAATCCATGAGCAATAACTATTACACTGTGTGCAACGTACATTAAAAAGAGCTTTGTTTTTTTTTCTTTACTGTTATTAAACAACTCATTCCACCCAGTCTGTCAGCTGTATCCAGTTAGTTATTACTTGATTAGTTCACATGAAAGTGGAGAAGAAAAACATTCACAGGAATCTTGATGAACAACACTATGGGATGATTCCTACCATGTTGCTCTGAGATTGTGTGGCCCCGTACATGGTAATGCCATTTGATGGTCCTGTTAATTGTGGTGTATCTGGCTGTATAAATCCTCTTCTGTCAATTAAGCTACAGAATAATCACAACAAAGGAAAAGTATTAGAGACATTGCTGATCAATAACTATCTCCTCTCAATAAAAAGAAAGAAAAACTTTCTATCGTACAACAGACCTTAATACCTCACCGATACCTTCTAATGTCCCCTTTTAGTCAACTGAAGTACTAGACTTCATTTTCTACTCATCAGTAAGGTACTTGTTCCTTGTGATACTGCCCGTCATATAATCCTATGTACTGTTACTTTTTTGGATTTTTATCACAGACAATAGACTTAGAAGCTTACCAGCAGATACCACAAAACCGAAGAATTTTAAACCACAGGTGAAAAAACAAATTACAAAACTCACCAGGGCATTTTAAAGGTTCTTTTTTTTAAAGGTTCTGTTAGAGGTTCTTTTTTTTACCAGTTTTCACATCTAAATTGAAACTACTTAATCACAAAATCTAGCAAGAATGAAGAAAAGTTCATATTTCTTTCTGACAGACAAGTTGTTAGCTGTTTCATGACAGCTACTTAACACTGCTTATAGCGTTCCACTATGCTTGCCGAAGTGATGCACTCATAAAATCTCTTGTATCTAAGAAAATGCTCTGTGGAAGAATTACTAAATATAAGTAAAAATCTGCGTAAGATTATCAACAAATTGAATTGAACGAAATAATCCAACGTAGTTAAAGATTAAAGATGCTTAAAGAAGTTACATGATTTATTGTATCAGAATACTGGTTAGACCTATGCCCACAGCCACAGATCAAATTAAGATTTGAAAGTACCTGCTGAGGACATGTAAAATACATTCTGAATTTGCTAGCATAGGTTTAAAAATGATAAATGATCTTTAACAGAAGTGAGAAAAGTTTTGATTATTTACAGATCCTCTCTTCATCTGCATTCCACGCTCAAAGGCACTTGAACATTTTGAATTTTAAGCTGAAATTGCTCGTAAGCCACTTTTCCAGAATTTAAGAAAAAAAATTAATATTTAGTGACTTGGGACACAGCTGAGATTAAAAGTAAAAAAGGCAAGCTTCTAATTTACACATTACAGTAATTAAATTTTTCCCCTTGGTCACAAAATACCTCCCTGCAGAACCTCTCTATATATAAGTCAGTGCCTAAATAAGTAATGTTGCTTCATGGAATTTAGGAAAAAATGCACAAACTCTGCTAAAACACAGGAGCCAATGCCAGTCTGGTCCACTTGTGTGTTGCTCTCTGCCTAATATACTATTTCATATACTGAGAAACATGATGTAGTTTTAATAAAGTTTTCCATTTGGAGTCAAAAAAATTTGAAGCGTGTCATTGAGCTTTTATGTCACATACTTTACGCAAAAGCAAAATGGCAGAATTAAAAGGTTGGCTTCAGGCGACATCCATACAGGCAGGAAGCAGAGACAGGGCTATTCACTCTCACCAGGGGTAACCCAGTACGTGGAAATCTCTATTCTGTTGTTTCCTCTTTAGGAAATTATGTCAGTCTCCCCTGTTGAACTTTGACTGCTCGTAGAAGAACCACCTCTGACATTCCTGACAGCAAAGCCAGAAATCTCACTCCCATTAAACACCTGAGCCACTGGACCATAAAGTAATTTACTTTCTTTCTTCTTGAGAGTTCAGATTCCTAACTAGGCAATTCCAGGCAAAGCAAAACATACCAACCAATGAGCAGGCCACAAAATTACCTACAAATTGTCTGCCCCGCTCTACAGTGAAACTGAGCCTCTACTGTGTATGTAGTACATGAACTGCCTAATCTCTGAGCACAGGAATAAGAATTTTTTCCAGCTGCCAGTTTTATTTTGCTAATCTCAGCTCTGTACTACATTTTCTTCAAGCTGAAAAAACATCTCCAACCTTAAATATACAAATATTTCAGATTTCCAAAGGTGAAAATGTATTCAGCAAAACTTAATCCATTATGCATTCTTTGGAATTGCTTTGGTGTAAGACCACCAAAATCAGTTTAATGTATATATGTTAACAGTATTAAATAAAAAAATCCCCGTCTATTTAAATAAAACATTTCAGAGTGAAAAGACAAAAAGCAACAATTATCAAGCTAGTTGTACATTTAAGGTTCAACTCATGTCACATTTGTTAAAGTTTCATAAACTTCCAGGTTGACCTTCATGTAACAGCTAACTATTAGAAATCTTTTATTGCTATAAGCTATTAACTGCAGTGGTGAAGATTCAAACAAGAAACAAGCTTGTTTTCATTTGAGATGTAATTTTATAGGATTTGATCACTAACTTAGTTTAACCACAATTTAACAACTTATCTTTTTATCACTGAAGAAAAACTTACAGCTTCTAATGGACACTAATCCAAAACTTTCATTTTGTTGAGTAAACTCAAAGAATCAAAATGAATAATTTTTTCATCAATAATCACATGGCTTCATTTATGCTAACAATACTTTTGATACTCTTACCTTGGAGAGAGGGGCCCACAGAGTGCAGCACAGCAATTAGTAAAGATGTTGCCGTAACTGTAGGGATTATAGTTTTCTTTACCTCTTTTATTTGACCATGATCCTTTAATCTGAAGAGATATGAACAATATGCATCACATATAATACAACACAGAAAATGGCTGAGAGATATTAAGGTTGCAAAATGCTACTTGCAGAAGAGACCACAGAAAACCCATAATGGCACTTTGCAAACAACTTAAGAGTTTTGGGCTATTATGAAGGCTGGACCCTATGAGCACATGCTTTACCTCTGCAGATGTAGACAGCCCACAGTCTCGAGGGATCAATATAGTCAAAGCAGGAATTTCACCATCTAAACATAATGGTCTAAGTTCAATTTTACAAATATTATAGCATGTTTTACAGAAGAGGCTCAATTGCAACATACTATTAAAGCCAGCAATAGAGCACTTCTTTTCCATACTCCTGGGTAAATTTTCAAGCTGCGCAGTACCACACAACATTATCTTCCCTAAAGTTCACAAATGGCTCTAAAATATTGTAAATGCAGCCATTGCTATCTTTTACTATGTATTACATTTTCCCTTAGCTAGTTTGCTTTTCTGTTTGTGAGACACTTGAGAGCCTGAGTAAAATGTCTTGCTGTATTCAATTGGGAATTTATGTTTTAAATTAAGTTACTGAACAGTTTACTTGATATTCAGACATGTTCCACTGCTGTAGTTCCCTGCCATCTATCTTACAACAATCCAAAAGAGACATTTATTTGAGGGAAGTGGGTGGAAGCACACTAAGTCCATTTAGAGAGACAATCTTGGCATAAACCTAATAACCGTGGAATAACCAAATATTTCATCTGTCTTATTAACAAGGTAGATTTCTTCCAAGTCAGGTTACTTGCCCTGATACTGATGCTGAGGCACAATTCATTTTGACCCTGCTTGGGAAATGTTTTTCTAGCTGATTGATAGTTACTGTAAAATTTATAATTTTAACTGTGACCTTAAACAGTAACAAAACATATCTGACAATACTAAAGATGCTACTTTTACATCTGCCAGATACCTATGAAAAAGGTAAATAGGAAATGACAATAAAATAACTTAAAGCTTGCAGTGCTTTGTTAGATCATTTATTAAATTTCCAAAAGCTTTCTATACCATTAGTTCCCTAGCTGATTTTATTTTCTCCATTCGTTTTGCATTTCTCCTTTTGGTTAGGGAAGGACACGTGAAGACTCCACACACAGTTAAGCATAATTCCACACCAAAACAAAGGAATCCTATATACAAAATAGACAACTATAGAAATGAGAAAGTTGACCTTTAAATTAATGATATACTCCTTGCCAGAGATTTTCGACTTCAGAATGGCAAAAAAGTTTCAGAGGTAAGATAAAATAAAGGATGAAATTTTTGTTTAGAGAATTCAACACACTTTTCAAGTTTTACAGTAAGCAATTTTTGAGTCAAAGAATATTTACAATTCCCAATGAAAAGGAGATACTGAGAAGTATTTATTCATTTCCTGCTATATAAAATACACTTGTTTGTTTGAATCCTCTCTCCTATATTTTCCTATTTCGAGACAGAGATCCTACATGTGTAAACCATAATGGACATAGTAGGTACATAATTAGCACATCTTCAAGCCACAACAAATATAGTCAAAAAGATTTCATCTGATCTTTTGAATCAAGCATGACCATATGACTTTCCTTCTTTCCTACTGGGGTATTCACAAAATGATGCAGACAGGTCTGACTTGAGAAAAATCTCCTCATTACTATTTAGAAATACATATGTAGAAATATACTACAAACTTACATCTTCATTTGTTGTTTGATTGGAGCTGATCAAATATGTATGAAAACCTGAGAGGCCAACAATGGACCATACTGAGAAAAAACACACCACAGCTTCCAGCACAGTAATTAAAAGTCAAGGAAATATATGCAAATGGCAAAAAAATCCAGTAACAAGTAGTTAAAATCACAAAATTCAGGGTAGTTCACAAGTCCTTTGAGATCTCTGGGGTACTTCAAAGGGGTCAGCAAAAAATAAACTCAAAAGCAAACCTATTGTCAGTAGGCTTTATTGTATGGACCACTGAACAGCATCTACACCTGCAAATATTTAAGGTTTTGTACATAGAAAAAGGCTAAAAACTACTGATGTGTTCCGATCTTACTTGCTGAAATTCAAATTTTCATATTTATTTTGTAAAAGTCATCACACTTGCATTCTGACAGATCAATTGATAAGTAACAGTAAATAACAGTTCTGATGGGGAAGACCAAACACGAGAGAGGAAACCCAAGGCTAGCTGAATACCAAAAACTGAACAGAGATGTTTTTACAAATATTTACTCCACCATGTGAGTAAGCTGGATCTCAGTCTTATGTTCTAAATGTCAGACTCTCTTCTGTTACTGAAGTTAAGATGCTGATAGGCATCCCAACACTAGCATAAAGTGCACTAGTCCAAATAAAATCCACTTGCTCTCTCAAGTCCATCTAATAACTGGGTATATTCTATTTTACAACTGTGGGGTACCTGAATGGCCCAGCCTTGGCAAATCACCTGGAAAAAATCTGCTGTTTGAGACTGTGAGCACTGGGGTGGGGTTCAACATTCAAAATTCAGCAGCATTTGCCCAAAACTTATCTTAAAGGGGAAGAGTATTAACTCCCAATTCACTGTGTGGCTATTAAAACACTCGCTGAGGAATTACAAGTAGATTTTTAATGCTGGCATCAGCCTGAATTAAGCAAATCACAAAAAACGGCAGAAAACTTCTATTCCCGCACAAGTGAGAGCAGCAGCAGCAGAAAAAACTTCATTTGGTACAGCTGCAAGCAACTCTGCCGGCATCTGCCCAGCCCAGGCACAGCATCACCCCTGGCACACACTGCCAGGAGCGTGTGTCCAGCCAGCAGGCTGTCGGTGTGAGGTGCGATGCCCAGCGCTGCGCAACCCAGATACGCGACGGGAGCCCGCGGGGTGCTCTCACGTGAGACTCGCAGGGAGCAGCGCAGGGACACGTCCAGCACGAGCACCCTCACCTCCCAGGGAGCAGCAAGGTGTGCACATGCATGGATTGGCATACTAGGAAAATCAGTCAGCACTCAGTATTGCATACTTACTATAGTTTATGTAATTCCTTTAACTCCACAGGAGTCATTGTCTCAGAAAGAAGACAATAAAGTTGCTTCTAAACTTTTATGTAATCAAGCATAAAGAAGAACTTTCCAAACTTTCTACAAAAGGCTTCCTTCTATAGCTTTTATTTATTTATTTACACGAAATAGCCATGAACTCAAAATACATCTGCTTTGAGAATGCTATTTTCTACAACACTTCAATAATTTGGGGTTTGTGGGTTTTTTTTTGGGAACACAAATCAACAGAAGAAAAGGCTTTGGTTCCTAGAAAAACACGTAAAATTTATCACTAGGAACAAAATGATGAGCAAAGAATAGGATAAAAATAATCTGTATATTAACCATATCAACCTTTAGTGAAGTCAGTTTCCAAGACAACGTCAACTCAAAATTTTCCAGAACAAGGACACAGCCTTAAAACACAGAAAAAACACCCTTATCACCGAACCTATCAATAGAAGAGAAATAGGACAGCTCCTCACTATTACACAGACACACAGCCTGGAAATGGCACGGATGGACATAAATAACTGCAATTAAAAAATCCTAATATTAGTTAAAAGTGAAGAATTTTGTATTGCAGGGCTGCTCACCCCTAATGAATTGGGAGATACCAGAAGTGTCTGTATAATTTTCCCTAGAATCCATTTCAATCAGAGTGGTTTAAAGGCAGAAAAGAGCCAACTGCATTTTGAGCAAATCTGCTCCAAAAGCAGCAGGATGACCAAAGTGCACTGCTGAGCAGCATGTTCACTACTCTCTGCCTCTCATTTCCTCCTCAGGCTGTGTGAAGTCAAACCAAAACAAGACAGGAACTCTGACTCTGACTCTCTGCCATAGCCACAGCTAAAGCAAAGAGTACAAGATTTATCAGGTCAGAAACGAAGAACCTTAGAGGGAAAAGGGCTCCCTGCAACCTGAACATATCACTAACAGGATGTTCCTCACCACAATTACACTAAAAAGGGTATTGAAAAGTGAGTTTCTCCCTCCACATGGTAATTCCTACTGGAAAAAAAAGGGAATTCCTTTCAGTTCAAGACCTCTTTCAGTTCCCCACAGGAAGGGACATTTTTCAGTTCCCCACACCATGATCCAAAAAGAACTCCAGAACGGCAGGGGTAGTTTGTGTCAAATTAATAAAAATCCACTAATTCAACCTGACTCCATTAACTAAAAACAAATACAAAAAAAGCAATATATTCTCAACAAAGTATAACTTTCTAGCATATTATGGTACAGTATCTTACTAGCATAATATAGAGTGATTTTCCCTCAATATCTTACACAAGGTTGTCAGCAAGACTGAAATGGCAGTGCTCTCTGTGCCTGAACTGACTGGCTCCAAAGCAGCATTCCCAATACTATTCGGACAATTTAATTTTTTATTAACTGTAACCAAGCTTTTAAATTGTCCAACATATCACTATCAAGCCAGGCATTTCTACAAGGTGTGCTACTGAGTCCCTTCAAGCAGCACATCTCTGAACAAAAATGATGAATTATCAGGCCATTGTTCCTGTACAAAAATCCTCAAATGCATAAGCAATTACCTTTTGATTTAAGGACAACTGAAAACTATTCTCAGTTTCAAAACAGTTTGTATTATCTTTTGTAAGAATTGACTGTAATTGTTTTAATCGGAAGCTATTGTGCTATTCAGAACTGTTTGTTCGTGCTTTTTAAAATTGTTTGTGCAAAAAAATCCTGAACATGGCTTTGTTTAAAAAGGAGTTTACAGCTCAGTGATTCTACCTGATGAATACAAGCACACAAAAAAATGTATCTGCAGAATTTGACACTTGGGAAAACTACCTGGAAAGAGGTCTCTATGCACAACTCTGAATGGCAGTTTTTTCCTCCTACCTTTGTGTGGAAAGGCAAACTGTGTGAGGCACAATGGACAAATGGGAAAGAATTCTTTTTGTAGTGTCTTTGTGAGAAGTGAAAACTGTTTATTCAGACAGGAACCATTCAAGATATATACATAAGGAATGGGAAGCTTACTGTCTGTACAGAAACTAACCAGTAGTTTTGTCAGCTTCCCATTTTTTCATTATGTTAGCTGCTTTCCAACTCCATTCTCACTCACTAGAAAATATACAGAATGCTACCATGAAGTGATAAAAAGTGCATGGAGCATTTACAGAATCGAACCACAGAAGGGTTTGGGTTGGAAGGGACCTTAAAGGTAATATAGCTCCAACCCTCTGCCATGGGCAGGAACACCTTCCACTAGACCAGGTTGCTCAGAGTGCCATCCAGCCTGGCTGTGAACATTTCCAGAGATGGGGCATTGACCAAATCCTTGGGTAACCTGTTCACATGTCTCACCACCCTCACTGTAGAAACTTTGTTCTGGCAAATCTATACCTGCTCTCTTTCAGCTTAAAATGTTGTTCCGTCACTACAGGCCCTGTTAAGAAGTCTCTCTGTTTTTCTTATGAGTCCTCTTCATATACTGACAGACCACAATGAGATCTCCTCAGAGCCTTGCCTTTTCCAGGCTGAACAACAAACAGTAGTCCCTGAGTATGCAAGTTACATACTGCTACGTAACTCAACACGAGTTGGTATTTGAAAACGACTTCTCTAAAAACGTAAGAATAGTTTCAGAAATCAAAGTCTTCACAGAAAGCATGTTGTTTCTGTTGTTCCAAAATCTGCTTTTTTTATCCTGAAAAGAATCAGCCATTTTGGACACCTTTGGTTGTAAAAGCAGAACAATTCTTGAACACTTTTAGTGAAACCACAGCACACGTATAGTGCAAAATGTATTTATGAATTCCATCACAAAATGTGAAGCATTTTTCATAGACAGGGAAACGACAGATCTTTGTCAAGAGCACTGCTCTGCAAAACATGAAGAATAAAAACCACTCCAGGCTATAGTCTCTTTCCTACCTCCAACACGTGGCAAGAAATCCTATTGTGCAGGAAGTGATGAAATCATTAACTGATAAAGTTTAAAAGCACACATTCAACAATAGCAAGAAAACAAGCAAAACCACATCTCAGATGTTATTTCGCAACAAAATCTACAATATATTTCAGTGAAAGGATATCTTGCAGGACTGTCCTTCAGAGCATTGAGGAACCCTGTTTGTTGAGAACCTGTAGAAATAGAACCCAAAATTACCAGCCAAGTAAGAAACTGGACTACAGGCTGTTTTGACTATAGTTAAAACAATTAATATTTGAAGATAGCCAAAATCTAATCTAATCATAGAACAGATTTACTAACATGAATCTGAGAATATGTTGCTCAGCAACAACAGCATCAAAAAAGCCCTTGGGTAAGTTATCAGGTTTAGCATCTGCAGGGTATTTTCTCAGTCATACCAAATTAATGTACACATACTTTCCCATGAACAAGATTTCTGATTACCCTTGTTCTTTTCAGACCTAATATGGAAACAAAAATTTATAACCTCCTGTTTCACTTTGAAATACTATTTTTCAAAGTAACTTTTTGACTTGGAAAATTTATTCTATAAACCCAGATTCTCAACTTTCCATCCTTTGTTTTGGAAGCAAAGCTCTCTTGATTATAATTCTGCTCCTAGTGCACCTACATAGAAGATTTTTCTGTTACTGTTGCCTCTGGGCAAATAAAAGACAATCTAGTAGCTGAAAAGAGCTTAAAAGAAACATGAGCCCATCAACTAGAAATGCAGAAGCATGCAGAGTACAAAAGCACTTGGCTTCCATAACCACAAGATATTAATCAAAAAGGGTGATTTGACAATTTGCTGATTGCAACAAGTGAATTTGTTGTAGAAACTGACTTAATGTGACATAGCTATAGGCACACAGTTTGAACTTTACTGTATAACATAAATGACTTAAATGCATCCAGCTGAAAGTTTTCCCCACAGCAAAAATTTTCCACTTAGCTAAATTCATCTAAAGAGCTGTATGGAGAGAAGAATCTTGTCTTGATCAGAATAAAGAAATATATGTATTATTCTCTAGAGCTATCTGGTCAATTTTACTGTTTACCGTTACAAGTGGGAAGTTACTTACCTTGTATTTCTGAGCCTTTTCAGACTCTCATAATTGGTTGTTAGTCTCAAGGTACAAGACTAATGGAACTTTCCCTGCCTTCTTACTATTTTTAGGATCCTTAATGGCAATGGCAGCAGATAGGTGTGATTTCTATACCCTACTGCTGGTCACACCCTTCCAAGCAGTTCCCAGAACATCAGAAGGGGAAGGCTGTTCACTGCATCAAACAGTTGAAATACTGATGCCTCAAACAGAGATGAGTAACAGTGGAGACAGATACTACTACTGGAAATGTGTTCAACTTGGTGAGACAGAAAAAAATCTTGCAAGACAATACCTTTAGTAACTGATTTACCAATTAGTTTTATTACCTTCAATAATGTTATGTACACATATTCTTAAACCTAGAAAGAATAAATTTGCAATGTATGCCTCAGAAGGCCACAGAAAACAAAAAGATGTATCTTACATCTCATCACCACTTAGGCCCACCAAAATTTATAAAATGCCAGCTTGCAAGATGTATTATAAAAAGATGCAAATTTTAAAAATTTGTCTAAATCAAGAGGCATCATAATAAAATAATTTTGCCAGGACTTATGTATGACTTTGAAATATTTTAAGGAGGTCATAGTGTGAGGTCTAAAAACCAAGACTTTCTTCAGACATGCTAACAAAAAGCAGTCTATGCCAAGTGCAAAGATTCAGATTAAGTAACTGATAATCCTGCTTAACAGTTAGCATCAGCTAAAGAACTGCAGAGCTACAAAACAGAACACCAATTGTTGAGTGGTAACTATTAGAAAGGTAGATTGAAGGACTTCTAGAGGCACAGAGAGTGGAATGATAAGAAAACCTTATTTGTAAAGAACTCTTTTTTGGACACTCTCAAGACTATAGCAGACAAATTCAAAAGCTGGGCTTGAAGTTCCAGTGTATCAATTAAACATCAAGGAACTAATCACATTTCATACCTGCTCCCATTGCCTTTGAGGACTGACCAATCTTTAGAGCTTAAGGATGTTTTTCCCTATCTCATTCTAGGTAGATGAACCTCCATGACAAGAATATTTTGCAGCTGATGGGCAATTCAGCATTTAACATTTACTATATTAACACCTATAAAACACTTAAGTGCTTCTCAACCACACGGAGGCACAGTTCATTACTCCACTCTTTGTCTAAATCATACTTAAGAGTTAGGTATGGACACTGTAAATTTGAAACCCACTAGATAAACCTACTTGACATACAGAACATGAAATAGTGACACTATATTGATAATTTATATACTGAAAACTACAGAAAAAAGCACTGAAGTCCTTGTGAAATGAAGGCAGGTTAGTGTCAAAAATAGCTTTCAAATAGTTGTCAGACTAGGAATGAGGAATGTCTACCACTGAACTCTAGCAAAGATTGCAGAAAACACCCATGTGTCTTTCCTCTTAAATGTAAAAGATGTGTATGTATATACTCATGTATGCCCAGATAAATAACAAGCACTTAGGTATTAATGGCAAGTGTTCTTTTTCCAATAATTTTCCTTTTTTAAACAGTATGTACATCTTATCTCCACTTTTTTCAACTGGTATTAGAAATGCTGTATCTGGTGGTGAGAACAAGTTGTTTTGATTCAGACTCCCTCAAAATTAGGGATCGCAGTTCTAGCCTATGACCTAGATTTCTGAGCTATAGGAGAGCCTCTCAGTGCTTGCATCATAGTTTGGTGAAGAACAAATAAGAGCAGGACTTCTGTTCTTTAACATACTTTTCCCTGCATGTTGTAAACAATTTAGAAAATTGAGCACAATCTGACATACTTTTTCCAGCAAAACATTCTCTGAATATTATCAAGTTAGTTTTATAAATGTGTTTTATACTAAAATTATTATTTCTATCAGGTTTCTGTTGTAATACAGAATACCAAGAAATAAACAGATCACATTTCCAAAATGGTTAAAGAAACACTCTTTAGGTAATATCCTATATAATTAGTGAAAAAATCCCACTCTTCTAGTGATAGTGGGTTAAAAAAACCCAACATACAAAAGGTCTTTAAAGACAAGTCATGTAACCTGTCACCATAAATGTCACCATCATCATCATATTGGAGTCAGCAAAATTAGCTAGGGGTATGGAAAAAAAAGACAGTACCCAAAAGAGTTTTGACCTCAAACAATCCAGAATACAAATAAAAATCAGTCTCAAGCTCATTAATATTTCTGATTCACTCCATTATCAATTGATTATTCTCAGAATGTCTATGCAAATGAAAATAACGCGTTAAAAACAGGGTTGAGAATGGTGTAAAACTAAGCAGCAAACTACAAAAAGTAAAGCTCCAGTCTATTTTCTAGTAATTTACCTCTTTGTCTGGATGGCGAGTGACCCATGCTTACAGTTAAAAAAGCACACAGAAGTTCTGTAGGTGAATGATACTACCTGTATACTTAAACATACAGTGTATGTGATGCTCTTCCAATAACTCATCCATAAAAGGACAAAAAAAAAATAAAGACTGCATTAAGGTAAAGCCAGTGCAAGGCCAATGACTACTATGACCAGAGCCTATTATAGACCAGAATGTGATTCACTGGGGATTGTGAAGCTTCAGAAAAAGGCAAACAAATAAATAAATAAATAAATAAACCCTGAATGACCAAAATATTAACTTAAAAAACTCAAGCAAATGGCTACATACGTAATCTGATTTCACCAGCATACTTACGAAGGATGACGTGGGTGATAACGAATGCAAATATAAAGACTGTCAGAAAGGACAGAGATAAAATAAACATATAAAAAAATCTGTAGTTTCTTTTCCCCACACAGTTGCCTACCCAGGGACAGTGGTGATCAAACCGTTCTGAAATGAGAGGCAGAAGAAAAAAAAATGGAAAACAATTAATAAAATGCTGTTTATTCAAAAAATGCTCTCTGAATACTATATTAAAACTCATGATTTAACTGGAATTTGCAAAGTAGCCACAGAGAAGTTCTTACTTAGAAAGGAACAAAAAAGAGAAAAGAAAAAAAGGAGTACTTTAATGAAATCTTACAGTTTTTAAAGAAATCAAAGCATGGCTGAGGTGAGTTCCTGTTAACCTAACAGCCTTATTGTGATAAATTGTGCAGTCAAACCAGCAAGCATGTATTTATCCGCTGTCACATGGAGCATTAGCAAGTCAGTTGTATTTGATTTTTTCAAAACAAGGTTGGTTTTTTATTTCTTCAGTGCATCTTCTACTCCAAATTGGAATTTCTGAGGTTCTTTCCTTCACATCTGTCATGATCACACCTCTGACTTATGCCTACTATCATATCATCCATCCATTATGGAGCATGAAATATTTACACCTTCCCAGTTCCTTTTATTGCTTCGCTCAAGATGCTCTTCATTCTAGACCACCTATTTTTCCACTCGGAGTTGACACTGTCATACAAGATCATTAAAAATAGCAAAATCATTCATGTCAAACACTTTTCAAATGTTAAAATTTAAACACATGGTATAAAAACTGGTCGATGTAATCTGCAATCTCTGTTACCCTTTGCACTACAGGCTCCATCTCCTTTTTACTAAGCAAAACCCTTTCCCTTTATCTCCCTAAGAGAACTTGTTTGTGAGATAGGAAAAGGCCAGGGTGGATCAGAAACAAGTGTCTCCAACATGGGAAAAATGCCTCAGTGCTGGAAAGCAGCAGAGGGAATGGTTTACTCTGCTTCTCCTCAGGCAGCCTGGATCCACCCTCTATGTCCCAGTATGCCGGGTAATGGAAACAGAGCTACTGCCAGGAAACAAACCTGCATTTCCTAACTTTACTTTGGAGGGATTACACAGACAGAATTTTAAGGTATTTTTAATCAAATCCAAGATCATAAGATAGATGCATTCATGCTGACTCTTTCTTTCACTCTCTGATCCTTGTCCAATTCCTGGTTTGTCTTCTGACTTTTATGCCTCCACTGACGTACTATCAAACTATTTGCAATTCCACAGGAAAGGCGAGCTATAAATCCTAAGTCCTTTAAGCCCTGTGTTAAAAAGGCACATCTGACCAAGTACATCAGCTTATTTTAGTTATGGATTTATGTTAAAGACCTACAGTAGAGGCTTTTCTTGAAGGATGTACTTAGTATTATCTTCATTTTAAAAAGTCAAAACAACATGCACAATGGACTTCTGAGTTCACCAGACTTTAAGATTTTTTTTTTAAATGGTTTTGCATGACAGCTGTTTGGACCACATGTTTCTGCCATAAATCTGTTTCAAATTCCAACAGGGCTATTCAAGGTGAAGTTACTGAACTTTATTAGGACAAGGCTTCAGAATACTTTGAGTGAGTACTGCTAAGAATACCAAGAACTAAACACTGGGTAGGTGATACTACCTTTTCTCAGTGCACTACAGCTGTCTTCCCAAAATAAATTGACATTGCATTTTAAAAGTGCTTGTCTTTAAATCTGTGCTTCTGAATGAGCCCTCATATTCTGATAAACACCCTACTTCATTTAAATTCATTCATATATACAACACATAAGCAAACAACACCACAAAGAAACGCAGCTACAGAGCCATTTTAATGAGCAGAATCCTAGGGTACTTTTGTACCCTACTGCTAAAAAAATACATTACATGTCTTGGAAGATGAATTCCATACATACAGATTCATTCTCTTCTATGCTGACACAGTAGGAAATTAATTATATTGACATAAAGCTCCGTTTTTAGCCATGAAACAACATTTAGATATATGCAGACATCTATTTGATGGATTTGGATAAATACAGACAAAACCACACACACATACACACAACTCCTCTATCTATAAACACACAACCCATATATACACACACTACTTACTGAAGACTGACTTGGTGTTTTTAACCTACTTGTTGGTCCTCTTCAATTTCCATCTTCAAACTTTCCTGGTGAACTGAAAGGCCCTGCTTTCTCAATAAATACCTCATATTGTGAAGCTAGGTAACTACCTAAGGTGTTTACAAAGGAGAAATGGACCAAAAAGGCCAGATACAAAAAACACTACTACAGTGTTCAATTGGAATCAACTCCAATGAAAAAAGAGACATATTAAAAGGTTTACATGAATCTTATGATAAATAAATTTGGTCTCATTTTTCTCAGTCATAAAATAGAAAGGCATGTGACATGTGCCATGAAACAGTATATTAAAAAGCAAGACATTATTCTACTCAGCAGAACACAAATATGTAAGCGCAATTTAAAGACAACAGCCTTACAGCTTGCGAGCTGCTCTGCTTAGTTATCAATGCAGGAGAAAACTGCCAACCCTGGAAAAATGAAGAGACAACTGCTAAGCAGAAACTTTTAATGCTGTTAAGAAATATAAAACCTATTAAATCTGGAACTGTTTCTTCTTCCCTAGAAAAAGACACGACTTAAATAAGTATTAATGAAGAAGTAACACAGTGTCTTAAGGTTCACCTCCAGCATTCCAGATGCCTGGCAACTGAACCAATGATGTTGTAAAGGAAGCGCTGACATCTCTACTTGACTTGGACAATGTTGGCGGCAAAATTAAGATTTAACTTCACAGAGAAATGAAAAACTACTGATGCTGAAAAACTGGAATTCCAGCCCTTGTGAACTTAAAATGCAGAGCAAATAGAAATGCAATTTTGTGTTATGAAGAACAGACTATTTAGAGGTGATGAGTGCAGTTCTGAATAGTTAACATACTACTGTATTCAAACAAACACTTGTGACAAGGTTAATGTAAAAATATTTGAGGCAAACAGAGAATTAAAACCTTGGTTATACAAACTCTTGTTAATAAAAGCGTATTAGAACTCGCAATGACGGAAGAAGAAAGCTGAAGCACCCTATGGATAGAAACATTGTGATTTAGCATTCTCGTACACTCAAGTTTAAGCAAAAGCAGCAAGATATTTGCCATCTTGATTTTACAGCTGTACCTTGTATCGACCTAATCAAGAACTACTGCTAGAACAGATGGCCCAGTTTCTACCTTTTCAGCAGTCCTGTGAACAGCCTTTTGCCTGTGTGCTCATGGCTCTCTTAGGCCAAGCCCGGTGCTCATTTTACCCTGCAGGGAGCAGCTTGACAGAGCCAGAGGAACTTAAAACTATGGCTTTCTTTTGCCTATTTCCTCAGATCACCTCATCAGGCAAACACCAAAGCTGGCCCAAGTGAAGCACTGAGAACACACTGCCAGAGAAGGGAAGACGTAACACTTTCAGAAGCAGCTAAGTGTTAATTCAGCCTAGCTGTGACACCAACCTTACTACAGGTTAGCAGTTATCACAACTGCAGGAGAAATCCAGTTTCGATTAATTTTTCAGGATCTGACAACAAAACCTGAAGCAAATAAAAAAAGACTGAAAAAATATGTGAAGAGTTCATAATGTAAAGCATCAAAGAAAAGAAGAGATGAGTAAATGGAGACTAAAAATGCTGCTGTAGAAGTCACAGAAAACCAAACAGGTAAGAAACTTCAAGAACTGTCAGTAAACCTGTAAAAAAGACTATTTCATTATTCTTTCCCAAGTGATCAGCATCTTCGAATTTAGATAATAACTTCTGAGGACAGCCAGCACCCCTGCAAAGGATGAGGCTTCACAAGATAATTGAGCCAGTCTAAAAGCTTAGCAGCAGTGAAAGAGATGGTCACATGCTGCCTTTCCTGCCACTTCATCCCACTTCCTTCTTTCATAGTGTAAGCTGATGATGAATCAGGTCAGTTGCCTGAACTAGCAGGAAAAAAACCCCAGAAATTATTTTGCTCATTGATCAGTGGGAAAAACTGACTTACCAATGGCTGTGTGTTACCAAAGGCACAAAAAAGAGAATCATGGAAATAAGGAAAAAAAATAAAGAAGAGGATGACATTCAAATCCCTTTGAAAGCAGCAAGCTGTCAGCATGACTCGGTCTCATTAACACTCACCTAACTGGTCTGATTAACGCTCACCTAATAATCTATGCTAATTGGATGACAGAAAAACACGTTACTTCATACTTTACACATTCCTCATTTTTTACCTTCCCTGAAACATTTACATTTAAAACTTGCTTTAAAAACATTAACTGTTGGTTATCTCAGATAAAAACAAACCTGAGAACATTTCCCATTTTACTAAGCACTGGTCTTATAGACAGAGTGTTTCCTTCAGAAGCCACACCAAAGCAAGCTCCTTGCTGCTCAGAACCAAAGAGTCAAATCTCTACTTTTCCACAGCACAGCATGTAGACTCCTAAATCCTTAAATGTTCTGCTTCCATTTTTCAATCACTACACTCCAGGAAACCATGCACAGAATGACCCAAATGCTTTCCTTCCTTTTTCAAAACATTTAATGAAAGCCTTATAATTTACAAGGAACACAAAAGCATTTTTAAATGGAACATTTGTAGGCCAGCTTGGCCCTTCAGTTTGCAGTATTTATGAACTGTTTCCTTTTTTCTTTGCTCAACTAGATCACTGCACACCAGCATACATTTTCTAAAGCTTAATGTGAAGGCAGGACTCAAAGACAAGAAGTCGACAGGTGCAAAAATATCTAGGTCACATTACTAAGAGATTCCAGTGAGCATAAGTTAGAATTCACTCGGTAATTTTTCCACCTTGTGCAAGTAAAGCATTATAGGGCAAATGCACAAACCTATGGCATTCACTGAATTTTACCATCTTTATTTAAAACATGCAAACGTATCCCACGACTGGAAAGACTCAAGAGCCCACTATTCACATCCTGCATCAGCCAAGAAGTCACATTACAGCTCAACCAGCTGGGCCAGGATGACTCAAAATTACTTTTGATAGCAGCAGTAGTACAACACAGGACTACAATGTCCATTGCCAAGGACTCACACTGAGTAATTATGAAGAGAGACTGACACATCTGCACGTATTTATAATGATGACAATTAAAGCTTTTTGAAGGACTATGATGTCATGATATGACCACATCTATTCAGGCTTCTTGACTTGACATTTTGTATGAGAAATTGTACTTTCAGAATTTGATTGCTCTTGAAATGTTTAAGAAAACAAACGAGACTTTTAGAAGTCCATATAAGAAATATGTTTTATTACAAAGAGTATTTATTTTGTTCTAAGATACAGCAGTCCAATCCCAATTGCTGAAAGTGATGCACACATGCATGAAAGCAAATATAACCATTGCATTAAGTCCCTTACAGTCAGTTCAAAAAATCTGATAATTTAACATAACAAAAAAATTTATATCCAATATTCATAGCATATTCATAAAAACTATCCTTAGCTCTGATGTTCAGTTTCACCGACTGAAATCGTCACTCCTAAGAAGATTATTTATTTAATCATATTAATAAAACCACCCCCACTGATGGGATTTGCCATCAACTGGCAACAGCAATCAAATACTTGGATCAACTAAACTTACACACCTTTCACTTCTCTGACAGTCGTTCCCCTGACAATGCCTTTGCTATTACTTTTGTGGAATGAAATCTGAGTAGAAGTTTATATGAAAAAAGCAGTGATTAACAAAAGACCAATTGCAAGTTACATTTATATGCGTGCTGATGTTATTTTAGAACATCTGTTATGGACAATGCACAATGGATCCTTTAAATCACATGGACTTTTGTACACTGATTCCGAATCAAAACACCCCATGAAAAGCAAACAGAAAGAAAGAGTCTTCCGGCCTCGTGTTTACATTTGGGAAATACTCACCACAGGTTTACTCCAAATTACATTCTGGACACTAATCTCTACAAGGTGATGCAAACTGAAACAGCAATATAACACTGGGAAAGATGGGCCTCTATTAATGAAATAAGTTAATAATGTGCATGGGTATCTACAACAAAAAGTCAATCAGAAAAACAAACACAAGGGCTACTTAACATATATTTCACTTTCATGAATGTTTAAACTGTTCTAGACAGCTAAGCTATTTGGGTGGAGTTTTAAGAAAATAAGTTGCAATGTCAACTTTTTACATGCTAATCAACTTCAATAGTTGAAGACTAATGCTATTCACAAAAAGAAAATAAACATGCTTAATTTTCAAAATAAAAATAGCAATTGATTTATTAGGAAAACATCCAGCCATTGCCTTAGGATAGCTCATAGTCATTAAACTGTATTGTCACACAGATCACTTCACTGCACCCTCGTATAATAAATGGTGACTAATTAATAAACTCCTTTGACTGCACATTAATGGTGACATTTTCAAAGGCAGCAGCAGCAGTTTAGAATGGCTGCTCTTTGAGAGGTACAAAGAGGGCACAGTGAAGGACCTCACTGCTTAACAATCTCTCTTTACATACCCACTCGAGTACATATACTCTGGCATACCCAGATGAGTGCCTGACACACACCCAGCTGTGGAGGAACAGATTTTAAAACCCCAAATTTGTCCCTAGAGGAAGCATAGTATCCTTACCAAGTAACAGCATCCACAAAGTTTATGGATTCATTTCTCACTTTTGTAGAGGAAAGCCAATTTTTTTACACACTTCCGTTGCCGTCTTTTACCGGAATTTGAGATTTTTAACCATTTTGCAAATTGTTATTGCACCCAATGTAAATATGTGTTTCTTTTCTTTGGTTCCTAAATTTTTTTAACTGGTAATTTCTCTCTTTAGTTTTTACTCTGACACCTTGAGGTTTACATCATCGTTTACACAGTTAGATGTTCTGATCATCTCCACATTTTTTCATACGCAGACCAATGCATAAACCCCAACCTCTCTTAAGTAACCTATAATATGATTTTCTTTTTTAAGGAGACTTTCTGACATATTTTGCAGTCCTTTGGCTTAAGATTTAGAGATGCTGGCACACATGCCATGCTCCCTGAATTTCCAAAGTACATCTAATTATACAAATGGCACAATTGCAAATAATTGATCACTTCTGTAAGTGATCTGCTGGTGTATACTCCATTTGGCAGCTTCTTGTTCTACCTTTTTGGGGCACCCAAACAAAAAGAGTCCAAGCCATTTCTCACCTGTAAAAACTTGGAAAAATACATAAGAAAAGAAAAAGGAAAAAAACAGCCAACTTTGTGCTGTTAACTGTTCAGCAAAAGACTAATTTCAAGTCAACTGGAGCTAAGGTTTAACAGGTTCAAAATGAAGTGAAAATTGTACTCTATTCACTGCAGGAAATGTAGGGAAAGAAATAAGCACAGGCCATGAAAAGGAATTGAAGGCAAGAAAGGAAATAATAAGGTAATGAAGAAAGAGTGCTACAGAATAGAATTAAAACCAAGCAAACCGAAGTCCTGACATGAAGTAAATATATGTTGATTATAAAGGACTACAAAGTCCTGAGAAAATTACTCTCAGACACATTGTCTGCATTATAAAAGCCAAACTGTTACAATGCCACTTCTCAGCCTGCTTTTGAAGTAGCTTTTGTTCTTCAGGCTGGAAGATGGTGGTATCTGAGTAACTACAGGGAAAAGCTTCTCCCCAGAACACACTGGTAATTCTCACTCTGTCTTATATTGTCTGTGTTATATGTTATGTGTGCTTTAGGAATTATTTCTCCATATTGCCCAGATACAACCACCTGCTTCTTCTTCAGCTTTCATTATAGAAATGAAATTAAACAAAACAAAAATTATTTATTAGAACAAAACAAAAAAACGGTATTACACAGTTGACGTTGCAATGACCAAAAATAAATTATAAAGAAGCCATTTGGTCATTTCAGAAGCAAGTCCAGCCACTGCCTTCTTTCTAGTATTACACAGTGCAATCAAAACCTCTTGTCAAAACACAGCAATAACTAGCTTGAGCTCAGAATTTATGTCTGGTTTAGTTACTTTTTTCTAAAATCTTTATTTCTTGTGTTTAGATGCATATTATGTTTAATTCATTTGTAATTCTTAAGCAACATAATGGTACACAAAACCCTTGAAGGGCTAACTTCCAACTGACATTCACAGAGGCAGTAAAGAAAGCAAATCAGGAATACACCCAAGGTATGTGCTTCAGGGAACACTTATTCAACCAAATTTTTTAAGGTATTACATAAATGGAACAAACTACATTTGTATGAAAATACAGATTTTTACTAGGAAAAATAGGAAAATACTGTAGGAAAAATACTAGGAAAATACTGTAGAGCTAAAGGAGTTCAAAGTATTACCATGGCTAGAACTCAAATTAGCTCTTTTCTTCTTTTTTTTCTTATTTTAGCTATTTGTTGTTATTTTTATCTACAAATACCACATAGATGTTTATAAAAAATAGTGATGAAACAAAAATCAAACAAGGTCAAGTAACAGATATGCTTACTAAACAACTAGACAGAAAAAAACAGAGTAAGTTTTTGTATGTACTTACATATTTAAAATGCTGCAATAGATTCCTTACAGAATAAAAAACATTAATAGAACACACAGAATGAAAGAACCTCTCTTTCACACTGCATTCATTGGCCAAGTACCGTAAGACACCTTTAGGTAAAAGTAGCATACTGTTTTTTCTGAGCAGTGAGTGCTGGTTTGAAGACAGACTCCCTTCCTGTACCACATAGTCTCTGTAGCTGGTTTGTAACTGCAGTAAAATCTTTGGAAACTATGTGGTAAAAAGGAATGCATGGCCATACTGGAAGTGAACTGCTTAAATATTATATGTTATGTTTAAATAGCATAAATTTCTTAAATATCCGTATGTGTGTGAAGTAGGACTACTTCAGGTGCATAGGTTTAGTTACATCAATAAGGAACTAACAAACAGTGGCACAAGAACAATCATTGCTATTAAAAGATTTATTCAGAAACTAAATAAAAGCATCATCGTATAGACAATCCTAACTTAAGAGTGGTGGCAAACTGTGTAACACGCTCTGATTAAGTGTACACTCTCAGATTGTTAAGATTTCCACAGGTACGTGAGCCATCCAATTTTCTTGACACCTATTTTTAATAGAAAATTAGTTGCAGGTACTTGCAGATTTCTCTTTTTGCATACAGTATACCTGAATACTTATACGACAAACACCTGTATCTAATCAGGAAACAAAGCTACTATACAGTGTACCCTGAAAAAGTCAGTTGATTGTAATTCCCATTATAAATACTGAGGAGAGAAACCACAGCAAATTCACTTAATTACTTTCAAACAAGTAACTCCAAATTTAAAAATGTGTAAGAGGAAATTACAACTATTTTATGAGCAGAAAGGACATCTCAGTTACATAAGTCATTTGCTCAGACTCTTCTGATAAATATTCATAATAATTCACATCTGCTGTTTCATCACAGACATGATCAGAAGACTGTCTAAGTTGTTTCCCTGCCATCGCTAATTGTATGTTTCACAGAACAGGTTTTCCAGATGTGGTAAAAAAAGGACACAGATTACAGAATAACCTATAGGAAAACCCTTCATACTAGTGTATTAAAAAACCAAAACATTATTTAAAAATAAGCTTCAGGTTGTACGGGGGAAGTTGCTCTTATTTTTGCTCTCGTGGTAAAGACAATAGCCTTTCAACTTTTATTTATTGCATTGGTCAACAACTCTATTTACATATTATCAAGTTTCCTGAAAAATATCACAACACTGTAATGTTCAGGTTACACATTTGCTAAAATATTTTTCTGAAAAATGTGCCAACTGCAATTCATAAACGTCCCTACTTGCTCAATAAAAGCAAGCTCAATAGCTTTTGCAACACTTACAGAACTGTAACACATCAGAAAAATTTATTTACTGAAGGAACCATCTACAGATACCAATCAATTCTATAGGGCCAAAAGGCTAATAAGCTTTTCACTCTGATGTAAGTGTACTCCCTAAATGAATATCATCTAAACATAAAACTCCAATTCTTCCAATGACTGCTTTATATCTAAAAATATCACTGCTGAATGCTGCAATTACATTTCTCAGCTGGAGACATCTTTCTACATTATTTTCTTGAATGCATAAGATCCAGGCTCAACAGTGTGCTAATCAACTGCACTAAACTGCAAATGTGATCTAATTAACTGGAAACCACTCAGATTTGATTGGTAGGGGTTTTTTGGTTTGCTTTTAAATCCTAGCCTATCTTAATCACCTTGTCTGCCCTCCATGGAAAATAGTAATGAAAAAGGACAAGATGTTCAGAGAGAAAAATACCAACCCTATCATTATAAAATATGCTTAGGTCCTGACAACATCTACTTACTCTCAAAATAGCAAGTTTGCCCAGTAATTTCTTATGGATTCTGACTTAAGTACTTCTAGTCATAAAACTGCTCAAAGGTAAGAATCACCTACAGTGTGTATTTTGGTCACACAGCCCTAACCATTTGAACCACGCCTTACAGTTAGTTACTACAGAACTGGAGAAGCAGCTCCTTGCCCTCAACTTAGTTTGGTGAAGAAAACAATTCTGAGACTCCCACAAAGTTTGGAAAGGTCACTGCACATTGTATGTGGCCCTATTCGAGTAGGATGTGTTCTTTGTTGTTAGGGCACGTTAGGAAAGATGTATGCATCAGAAAATAATTTCCCTTCTTAAGATTAGCAACCTCTGCTAGGCCAAGTCTCCTTTTCTGCCTCCTCTAAAGTTCTTAACATTTAACAGATCTTGTAGGAAAGAAAGATGAACAGAGCAAGTTACCTCATGAGTAATCTCGTCACTAACTCTGGTTTCTTTCTGTCTCCTATGAAAAATATCCATAACAATATATAAGCTACTAAATTGAACATATGCCATATCTTTTTTTTACTCACCTACGCAGTTATCACAAAGGCTGCAATGTGAGGCACGAGGTGGGCGGAAAATCTTGCAAGTAAAACAATATTTTAGTTTCACTGTCTGTCCATTGATGATCACTTCTTTTGTTCTGGGAGGGGGGCGATATCCTCCTGAACTGGAGC
This sequence comes from Gymnorhina tibicen, assembly GCA_013399875.1. Lineage (NCBI taxonomy): Eukaryota > Metazoa > Chordata > Aves > Passeriformes > Artamidae > Gymnorhina > Gymnorhina tibicen. Next base: position 484,007 of record VXAZ01000937.1, read on the forward strand.
CATTTGCTATATCTAAACGTGAAAATACAAGACATGAAATGGTTCACATGAGCTATGATGTATGCACAGAACTGTCCCTGATGGCAATCTATAGCAAATTTCAAATTCATATTAACACATTCATAATAAACAATTCCCCCTTCTAATTCTCCTCAAGTAATAAGTAGCAAAGAGATATTTCACTGCAAATAGCATCCAAAGCCAATCAATTTGAATCAAAGAAACCATCCAAACCCAATTCTCAAATGCTGGCAATGACCTTGATCCCAAAATTCTTACAATTTCATATCCCCTAGTAGTTCTTAGATACTATATTAAAGACAACGATAGCTACTGGTGAAGGATAGCAAAACTTGGAAAAGTTACCTTTAGAATCTTCCTAAATTTTTTCAGAATTCCTGTAGTAACAAAAAGTCTCCCTAGAAGTGCTGCAGAAATTCTACAACCTAATATAGAATCTGCACATTTACTTAAGACCCAGCAGCTCTGTCATTTGAGCCTGGTGTATGTTGAAATCTCTTGCATGCTGTGAGACAATGGAGCACTTTCACGAAAGTATTTTACAGCTTTTGCTGTTTAGAAGTTTGAACACCCAGCTCCCAGTGTTACTTCTACACACCTTTGTTTGTTGCATAAAACCAGTTTCCAACTACCTCGTTTGATACAAGTGGTAGAGTTTTGGGTTTTGTTTCTAAGCTTCTTTTTACTTTATTTTAGGATATTACCAATAATTTTTCTAGCAACTAAAGGACTAATTAGGCTAAATCGTTAAAGCTCGATTTTGCCAATCTGAGCTTTATCTGAAAGTTCAACACGTAAAAGTGGTGCATTTTTTCTAGGTTTATCTGTTCTTGTGTAATCACAATCAAACCACAGAAGAGAAAAATACCTCTGAATTTATTACACAACAAATTTGAACAGACCAGCTAGGACAGCAGGGAAATAAAATATTTTCAAATACATGAATGAAAATGCATTTCGAAGTCAGAGTCAAGTCACTTGAACAACCCATTCTTAAGTAGTCCTCCTTTCATGTGGGCCTTGTTACTAAAAGATCTATGACTTGTATTTGAGCTCAAATATTTAGAAATATCACCCACAATTATGATTTCTGCCAATTATACAGCCTACAAACTATGTATTCTCCAAGAGGGCAACAAGACAGCGTCCCACCTAGCAAGGTATTCCAACTGGCAACAGCACAGCTGTGCTAGCAAAGGTGCAATTATACAACGTGCTGATTTGGCATTAAATCCAACTTAAGGAGTTCTCATCTGCAATGTGCTCAGCCATAAATATGATCCATAAATATACATCAATAAAAGTCTTTGTGTGACACCACTGTAAACTTGACCATTGAAACAACCAGACTTTAGAAAACTCATGGAGAAGAGGATGAAGTGAAGGGAGCAATAGCTGAGATGGATGGAATCTGGGTATAAAGCTCCTAAATATCCATTATGAGAATAAAGTGCTGAATACTGAAGAAAGAGCAGCTTAGAAGCATCCTCCTACAGCCTGATGAGGTATAGACATTCACTGGTGTTGGATCTAAACCAACTCCTGCAATGTGCTTGTGAGGCTTGGCCAGGTCCTACAATTTGCACGTGGAAGCATGGATTACTGTGTGGTCCCCAGAACTATCAGTTATACTGATTTTGATCTCAAGGCCAATACTACTTGACAAACAGTTTTGATTAAGTAACTATTGCTTTACAAGCTACCAGTGTATCTCAGCATATAAACCGAAAAGATGTTCTTTGGAAGGCACAGCACAACTGTGCTTATACTATTTAAAGCTTTAGAGAGACATGGATGTTTCCTAAATCCAGAAGACAGGGAAGAATTTCTTATAAATCACATTACATTACAAAAGCTTCCGGTGACATTATAACCAACAGGCTTGTATTAGTCAGATTCCTTCTAGAGATCCTTGGGCATTACAAAACACACTGTTACACCCATTTCTGACCATATTTGGTCAAGATAAGACTTAACTGTGAACATAAATATAGGTCATTAGTCTTAATTTTTTTTTTATTGAATAAAGCATTTGACACATACTGGCATGGCATATTCATTAATTAACCAAAGATTTTCATTTGATACTCAAACTTACGTGCATAATTATAAAAAATACTAATAAAGCCTGAATTTCATCTAGGTGTAGCTTTCTATACTGCTAGAAATACTGATGCATTGAATTTCCTAAAATAACAGTAATAATTCAGATTTTTTTCTTTTACAAAATCTTATTATTCCTGAGTATGTACATGATCATTGAAAGAAAATTACTTAAGCCAGTCAAGAAGAATTGTTTAGAAGAAAAATGTTATTTTTTCTAGATAAACATTTATTTTATAAAATGCACATTGACTAAACCCAGTATTTCCCCTCCCTTTCAAGAAGTTCAGAAAGTGCACTGCAATTATTTTAAATGGGCTCTGGCAGAATTTCAAAGGCAACTTCTGTCCTCTCTGGTGGAGAAGTAAAACTACTGTCCAGCCCACTATATTTACAATACCAGTCTTCTAAGAGGTTTTCCTCCCAAACATTTGCAGGGAAGTTCACAGAGACAGCAAATCCTAGCTCTCCAATGTGAATTAATCTCGAAATCCAAGGGTGAAAGCTGATGCAAATGAAATCAATGTAAACAGTCTTTCTGACTTTCCATGGACTGAGAATTCTACTCAAAATCCTAAACTGCATAATCAAACCTGAATGTTCCAGTCTTTCTGTTTACTAACATCTTTTTTTCCTGGAAACAAGCTGCAGAGCAAGGTCAAATGTGCTTGGATTTAATACGATTTATCTAACCTAAATGTGCTAAACATGTCCTAGACTCACTGTGAATTTTCAGGCCTTCAATTTGCCTTCAATTTGACTGCTCATACTCGGGGTCTAACACAGTTAAATCTTCCAGTATACAAGGTCTCTTTGAGGCACAGCAAGGTTAACCTTTACGGAATCACCTTCCTCAAATAAGCTGTGTTTGACCACTACTACATTTTTCTCATCCAATCTATTACTGACGTAGTTACACAAGATCTTTCACAAAAAGGCTAAAATTTACCCACTCATGGGATTGCCATCCATCCTCTCTGTTCTGACACATTTTGTAACTTCTCTAGCAGGGTTAACTGTTCATGCACTAGATGGGGCTCCAGCATTTTTATTACCATATTACAAAACCCCCATACATGCAATCCGTGTTGTTGCAGGACCAAGAGACCTGAACTGCTCCAAGAAAGATACTCGAAGTATTTAATGGAGATACAGCACAGCCTAGCAACCTTCTAATGTGACAACAAACTCCACTCAGATGTCTCAGTTTATTATGCTGCAAATAAGTAGGCGGTGCTGATGAAAGACGGAAGCTGCAAGTTTGTATACATATCACTAGGATTCTCTTGCTCAATCAAGAGTTGGGTTTTTTGGTCAATATTCCTAAGAACCTAAGACAAACAGCCTCTAGAAGACATCCCTACATTGTCTCTATACAAGCTTCACAACCATATCATGCAAGGTTTGCTGACAACTTTAAAAGGACACTATTTCAATATTCAAACAGCATTATATGAGAAGTCAGTAAATTGAAACAATTCTAATGTTTCCTGAGGACTACATGAAAATGTAATGAAAAAAATCTTTATGTATAACCAATAACACCTGAAAAACAATACAAAAAAAAAACCAAAACAACCAAAACAAAACAAAGCCATTCAACAATGCAAACCTCTAAGAAATGTCTTCCTCTGTGTTTAACCACTTAAATTCAAGCTACATGCTTAACAAAACAGGGCTACACGACAAAAGAGTAATTTATTTCTTGGAAGGAAGAGAACTGTAATAAAATGCTCTTGTTTCCAGACAGTAATCTCAGGGACAAACAATACTGGGAACCTGGCTTAGACTGAAGCCAGCAGCTGCTAACTGCATTCTTCACATAGTTCTTCATCTGATAGCCAACAAGAGATATCGACCACATATTGCTCCTGACTTTAAAGACTTGCTGCCTTAGATTTTTCTTAAATCATGTATTATTTTCTTAAAGGTAGAGTTGCATGATCTTCCTGAAGCCCAAAACTTCATGTGAAAGGTATGTTCGTTCCCAGAAAGAAATGTAATCTTTAATGATTTGCTGTGGGAAAGCATAGACAGGAAGAGCTTTCTAAGACTTACCTGACACACAAAGTAATTTCACTATATTTATTTTAAGAATGTTGTTTAAAGAGTGCAGTATCAGGTACAACTATAAGCTTAGGAAGCTGGTATCCCACCTTTGGAAAGAATACAAAACATGTGATAACCACAAACAGTATGTATTTGTTCAGGCCATTGCCAGCTCTACGAAATGCCTGTGCTGTGGCACAGATTTAACTTTATAAGGCTATAATGAAATCAAACTGCGCATTTCAAAACAAATGAAAGACAGGCAAGGAATTGTGAAGGAGTGTCAAACGTGGTCTTGAGCATCAGTGTAAATTAGACAGCCAAGACATAAACGATTTGCAGAGATGGTGTGCTGGTGTAGCTCATACATTGAGTTCAGGGCTTTGAGAACACAAAAGCAAGCAAGCAGAAACTCTGCTGTGCAACTGTGCTGTGAACTGGCCTGAGCTGGTTGTACTGATTAAATGAGGAAGATACACAACTTAAGACAGTTAGCCTCAAGACAAATCCAAAGCATTTTAAGGCTGGAAGGATAAATTACCATGACCATCTTCTCATTTACCTGCATCACACATCCAATGCAAACAAGATCGATATTGTGGAAGAACTGTTAAACTTGTATATGTCAACTGGACAAATGTTTTCCCGTCTATGAAACCCACACTCCTGAACTGGGTTATCCTTCTAAGCCTTCATATTCAAAAGTTTACATTTTCCCACTTGAAGTGACTTAACACTAACTTAACTACAAGAAACACAAATCATAACTGCAAAGAGGCTACAAAATAAGGCTGCTCCTAGTATTTACATTTCCATAGAAAAAACAGCCCCTCTCAATATAATATTTTGTGTGATTGCAGAAGCCATGCTTATATGCACCATGAAAAGAATGCAATTACAGCTGGGGCACCCCTGGAAATAATGACTTTTCACTTTCAATGAAAGTTGTAATTCAAGTAAAAATACTACATCAAGAAGTTTAACGCTGCATTTAAAGAAAGAAAAAATCCTGCTGCATTTCAGTGAAATTATAGCACCTCTATAGCAAATAGTTACCTTCAGTGATTTTACATTATATAAGCCTCATGCATCTAGTTGCTTTTGTTCTATTACATTATATGAAAACCCCAACAAACTAGAGTATTTTAAGACTTTTGCTCCTCTTCTCTCTTAGGCCAAATGCATGTATGTATGAAATATTCTTACAGGTCTTGTTTTCCAGACTTCTCTGTTTAGCTGCCTTCCTCTTGCATTTCTACATACGTTATGGAAAACCAGACGAGCCCTCGTCATCACTGGGTATCACAGAATGTCACTTCTTCTGGTTCATGCAATGACTCTTCTTCTAACATGTCCCAAAAAGTATTTCCCCCTTTTTGTCATATCAGAATACTAACTTAATCTATGTGGAAATAATACTCAAGTCCCCTCTTCCTGCACCATCCTGCACTTAGACCCCTCTCCATTAGTATTTGATTTCCACTTGTATTCATATACTTTGTGATTTTTCCCTACAGTCACTCAGACTATTTAAAATATATTAAAAAACCCCAAACCATCAAATCCAGTGATTGCAAATTTCTCCATCTCAGCATCAACTTCATAGTTAAGCATATTCCTCATGAGCCCACAATCAGTCTCTGAAAGGTCCTACTTGAGCACTTACCATTTGCCACTAGAGTGTCTTTTTGAAAAGGTGCTTATTGACTTTGTGGCAATTTCATCTAGAACTTATTTCCAAAACTTACATATAAAGAATCCTATGCAGGACACTCTCAAGAGCTTAATTAGAGTGAAAAATGAAGCACATCTTCTTCTTTCCCACCAAGACAGTTACTCTTTCAACGAAGAACATCAGTTTGGTTACACTTGATTTGCTCTTGAAATTCTTCATTGCTTGTTTTGAGACTTAAATAGCCATAAACCCCAACCCTTGACAGTCCCAATTCTTATAATTTGACCATTTTCCAGTGTCTTTCCAGAGAGGAAATAGTTTGTAGTGACAGAATTGACAGATTTCTATTAAAGTAGAACACTAGATAAACAAATAATGATATATTATAGTAGATTAACAGAGTTTTAAACTACAACTACTTTCTTTCTTCTGACCTGCTCTATCAGCTGTTCAGAAGCATACAAGTTATCTTCTGAGATCAAAGAAGCATTGAATCCTTCAGATTGTCCTCTGCTATTTCTCATTTCCCAATTACACAGCACGCCTTCAGCTTTTCTTTCTTCCTCTGACCTCTAACCTGTCCTGTTGTCTTCTACTGTTCCTTGCTGACTGTAACTGACTTTATTCTCCTTTTGCCTTTCCCATGCTTTCCCAATATGCTTGTGCCACCTTTTTATACTGATCTTTAGAAACTATCACCACTTCTGACACTAGTATCTTTTTGACTACAATCAAATAGTCAGAATGGCCTCTTATTACACTTCCCAACCTTCCTCCGTATGAGGATAGCTTGATGATCCACATTTAATATAGTATTTTTGAATTAAAGAAGCTCCTTTTGTTTTTTGGACAATTTCCTTTTTTTTTCAGTTCTTTTCACTTTTTGTTTTTCTATGAACACAGCAAACTCTCAAGAAATAACTGCTTTCCATTCCTGCACCCAAGGGGTGGAAATAGCTCTGTTAGTCCCCCATCTTCACCTGAAAAAGGCTGATAGCCTAGGTGGAAACATTTTTCACTCTCAGTATGACCACCCTGTTTCCAGAAAGTCCCCTGAAAGGATGAAGTACTGTCAGCTTCCTTAGAAGGTCTTATTTTGAGAACCATTCTCCCTAATCAGCTCATCCTATTCTATGCTTTCTAATGTAAAAAAAAAAAAAAGTTTGATTAAAATAGCATTCTTAAATCATAATTCCTTGTCTCAGGTCACAACTGTTTCTCAATGCATTTGTAATAACTTCTGGGAGGCTGCTTCCCAAAGAGACAAGTAGGGCAGGGTTAAGACTCTAAGTCTGTAAGTCTCAACTATCTAAGAATGCTTTGAATAAAGTAAAAGCCACAAATAGGACAGGTTACATACACACATTTTAGAAAAGAAACTATTTGGTAATGGCATTGTTTTTAGATGAGTTATCTGAAGAACTTCTCGTCTTGAAATAAATTACTTTTAACCTTGCACACCATCTTTAGAAGGCACCTCAAGTTGAAAGGTACATTAAGTTACAAGGCAATCCAGCCTGAATGATAGTTTTGGAGCATCTAGTTTTCTTTTCAACTGCAGGAACCGTTCAGATATTCCTGCTTTTCCTGCACAGACACCGCTCCACTAGGATACACCTTTTAAGGGCACATTAAAAAAATATATTGTAACAGCACAAAAATGTTTCTTTCCATTTCAACTGTTGAATCCAGAATCACAGTTTTAGGGCAAAATGACTTCTTACAGCTACCTAGCTTGTTCCTCTATTAGACTTGCCATAAGCCCTCATGCTTGGGAACTCCACATTTGCTGGCAATGCAATTCCTTGCTTCAATACTCCACTGGCCCTTCTTGGAAGAGTACTGCCTTTGCTACTGCTGAAGGAAAGACAATGGCTTTGATCAGCTCAGCAGCCTCAACCTGTGAACAAGTATGCAATACCCTTTAAAAAGAGTTATAATTTGTAAACACAAGTTCTGAAATAGTTGCACACGGGAACATTTTGGCTCTCCTTTCTAGTAACCAATTTGTATTTTTAGTTTTGTATTTTGCCAAAATTCAAACAGATGACAGCATAAAATTAGTGTCATGAGCTGCTTATTTGAAATAATTTATTTCCTGACATAGATCAATGTTTCTGTGAACACAGGGTAAAAAAGCAATTCCTTGAACAGGAACCTGTGTCTGTGTTTTGGACTAAAGCTGGTACCTTATTCTAGGTAAAGAATTCCTTGAAGGAGATCAATAGAAGTAAACCATAACACTGGTTAGGAAAAGGTGCTAAATGAATGCTTCATTATATTTTTGCATATTTTTATGCACTTTTGAAATTCAGATGAATAGCAAACATTTTAATACTTCTATTATAAAAAGCCTAAGACTGTACTATAGTATTAAACATCAAGGATGCTGCAGGTATTTCTCCTGTGCTTGCACAGACCTGTTACCTCTCTTTTCAATTACATGAATGAACATTTCTCTGAAACTGCTTCGGAAAAATGGGATTTCCATTGACTTTCATATCAAAGCAGATACAGTAGCATTTACTAAGGTGGAGTAGCTTACTAAGCACACAAACCCACTATTTATGAAGCAGCTCTGCAAACTCATCCGGTGTTTTCTTATCCAGGTGGCACATTTTAACCATTCAGCATATTTGTAGCTGTAGAAGTCCCACTTATAGAATTTAGTTAACAGTGCTCTTGCTAAGTGAGAATGATTAAAATCTAGCTCTCTACTTTAATTATGCTGCCTTTACACAAATAAAAAATAGTAACATTTTTACTGTATATTAACACAGAGACTTATCTGACTCTTTTGCAACATAAATAACATAATTAAATTCAGTTAAACTCTGAGGATACACTGTTTTAAAAATGCACAATTGCAGATCTCGCCAAAAACACTTCAAAAGGTATTCTCTTATGCACTACAGAGAGATTTCTACCAGACTTGCTGAAAAGTATTTACAGTAATAACTATCACTCTAAAAGGCCAGGATTTTGTTTACTTTCTTGGTGAAGAACCAATCAGTCATCTTTCCACAGGAATCACTGCAACGTCATCAGACATTACAGTTCCAGAACAATCACTGTGGCAAGATAGGAGTAACTCCTCCCACGAGCAGAGCAGCACGCTGCCTTCACACAGTACATGAACCCTCGGGAGGAAAGCGAAGAGACAACAGACCTTCAGTGTTACCTATTTGTCTCTCTAGATCTGCTGCCTCATCTGGTGTTGCGCGGGGGAGGACACCAGGATCACTGAAACTAGTACGCAGCAGGGTCCCCATCACGAAAAAGAAAAGAATCCCACCAATTGCAGGTATAGCAGGCGTAATCTTCTCTGACAAATATGGACAACTGGAAAAAGAAAAAGATTAAACAATCAACAACACATAATGCAAACTTGCTCTCAAAAACTATTTACCTCTATAAATGCATACGAAGAATTCACCGTCTTCTCTTGATACATTACTTGTCTTGGAATGTTTATTGAAGCTGAAATTTCTGTTTATGTGTTCATGACACTTCTGGAATTTTTCATAGTATGTTCAATATAATAAAGGCACTAGTAGCATAATAATGACCTCACTAATATGCAATACTCATTTACATAAGAAGATAAAATATTTTTATCACAGGATAATAAGCTTATGTATTTCTTCACCTGCTGCCCAATTGCATAGGAGTAAATTAGGCAGAGAGAGGAAAGGGGAAATAACCTGAAGAAGCCCATAACATGATGAAATAAGCCACACTGAAATACATAATTAAGTCTATAAAACGAATTGATCATCCACCAGAAAGATGGTGCTCAAGAACTTGCAACACATTCCTTTAACAGCCTTGGTGTACATCAATATTATAACACGTCTACTGATTTTCTTTCTTAACCCATTTCTTGTAACTTAGTAAACTTGTTTACTCATTTACAAGGCAAGAAGAATGCAAATGACAGTGCAACACACCTGGGAGCAAACAATCCAGGGTCGTGTCTATAGCAACATCAACAGCCCTTGACCAGGGCAAAAATGGCTCTGTGTTTACCAGATTTACAATATACACGCAGGGCTTAAGACTGGATTACAGTTTTAGCAAATTTTCCTCCATGCTTCACATATGAATAAATCAAAAAGGACAGAAACACTGGAATCCAACCAATACACAAATATAAGTATCTCTTTACAGCTGTGCATAAAGAAGATATTAACACTTAGACATTACAGAAGCACTGCAGTGCCATCTTAGAAAACACGCAGGCTGAAGACTCTTCACAGCTCTTACATTAAGTAGGTGTGCGTAGAATACCAAGATGGCTTCAGGTACTTCTGATGTTTGCGCAAGAAGTCATAAAATAAGCCTAAAAACCTGAGTTAAAAATCAACAAGTTCTATGCCTTAGGGCTTTAGATAAAGTTTTTAGGTATCAATCAAGTTTAATTAACATTGTCTTCCCTATTTCTGCTGACTGCCTTATACGATGGTTCAGACGTGCAAGCTTTTGCACTGCAAGTCAGTTAACCTCAGTGGAATGTTAACTCTGAGCAAGTGATGACAATGTCAGCTCCACTGTCCATCACTTCTGCCAACAGGATGGGGAGAGAATGGAAACACTTTTCATACCAGCTACCATGTACAAAGCATTTCTCTCCCTGCATAATCCTGTCAAAAATACTTGGCTGTTTCACCAAACGCAGAGGGTTTCATGGATGCAGTGAGCCCATATGCATTGCGCCGTGTATAACATAACAAGTGGAAATCATGTCTCCCTACGTGAATGCAATACTGCAGGTGCAACAAGTTATAAAAGATTAAAAAGACAGCTGGGTATAAAAAAAAGGCCAGGACCAAGAGATACTGTTCAACAGACTGTTGAAATACTAGGAAACATCCCTCAAATGTACACTTTTAGGAAAATCTGCTTCAAAGACCCTGATTTATGAAATCAGTGCTAACTAAAGGAAGCAGCAGCAAGATATAAGCCTTGGTAGCTATAAGCCTTGCTCCCTTCATGTCAGAGAAGTCAGTCAGAACAAACAGCCAAAAAGAAGCTTTCATACTGCATGAATGTCCTACTGCTCAATTTATTTCTTGCCACAAAGGATTACTGAAATCAAAACTGCTGTAATATGCTCAGACAAGAGTACAAATAGCTGGAAGAACGTATTTTTAAAAGGATTAGAGGGAACGCGTACATTAATGAACACTAAATATAGCACAGTGCTCTTGCTCTTCTATTGCATTATTCATTACATGTACCCAAGAAATTGCAACTGTGCTGAAGTCTGTTGACCAAACAAGAGCTGTATGTGTGCAAAAGGTAACATGAGATAATCTCAGGGTAGCACAGTAGGCACAGTACAATTCCAACACTTGCCAACACAAAACCAGCAATGGCATTACACACACAACTTAAATGCTCACTGATACAGGATGGAAACTAAGGGCCATCATAACGCTAACATGTTTCCTTTTAACAGTAATTTCATACAAAATTGGTAGAAAGAACAAATTCCTGTGCTGAAATACTGAGAAAGCCCAACATTGCTGAAAAGTGATGTTTTCAGTATAGAAAAAAAGCATGAAAAAATCTGTCTCTGCCTTGCTGAACCAAGTCCACCTGCAGTGAAAAAATCCCCACTCTCAAAGCCCTGTACACTGTTCACAACAAGCAAGTGTAAGGTAATCTGCTTTGCCTAAAGGTGTTTTCAAGGTTTAACAACATGTATTTTACCAACTTTGACTTGGAATTAATTCAGCAATAATGCACAGAAGACTGAAGATGACATCTTTGGGAATAATAACCAAGTAATGTTCCACCAATTCAAAAATTATTTCATGCTGAGGAACCAGTCCTTGCAGCTCCTCACAAAGATTCAGACAGTAAGTCTGGGCAGGCCATTTAATACAGTCTGATTTAAGTACAGACCATATTATAGTACATGGGCTTGCAGAGAGCTAAATGACATCTCTCCTTTAAAAAGGCCAAATTAATTTTTCAAATCCCTGTGAGCTAAATTAAAAAAAAAAGAAAAACCAAACAAAAACCAGAAGATACTGTTAGACCTTTTTTTCTTCATGTTTTTTTTTAAAAAGAGTGGAAAAAATCTTACTTCTTCTGGGTTATTAAAAAATCCACTAAATGTGACTTTGAATTAAAAATGTGGATCTTAGCTCAAAATTGTGAATAAATCTGTAGAAATACACTTGCATATTTATGTATTTTATATTTGCATGCTTATATAACAAACGTATTTGTACTGCCACATTAAGTCAATATTATTTTGAACATTTCTAGTGTTACTACTTTTAGAATTGTCAAATACTGAACACAGAAAAAGATTATTCCTCATATTTGCTCAAATTCCTTAATTAATTTGCTTTAATTGAGGATGTATCCCTTCAGGCATCAGCCTTCCTCAGCTATTACCAGAAATATCTTTTTTGGAGGGTATTTTCAGTGAGTTTTTAAAGCAAACATTAGTGGGTACTTTCTGACAGCAAATTTCAGAATTTTCCCGCAGAGGGACTCCCTGTGCAGAGACCTGACCCCTGCCAGTAACAGAGAAGCTGAACAGAGAAACAGCAGAGAGCTCCAGGACAAATCTCTGTCCTACTGCAGAGCAAGCAGTGATGAACCTTTTCCAACTGGCACCTGGTAACTGCTAGATGTGAACTGACGTCCTCAGTTTACATCTTAGACAGGGTAAAACAATTGTTCTTAATCAGCATCTGTAATGACAGCAAGTATTGACTAGGTCTATCCCAGAAAACACATTTTTACAAAGTATTACTTGACTACAGATCCCACTAGAAACTGTTACTGTGAAAATAGCTTCTTCAGAGAAAAATGTCTGGTTATGCATATTGCAAACTGTGATATAACTTGAAGTTTTGAATTAATAGAAAACTTTTATAATTTTAGCGCTGCTTTTTGCTTGGCTTCTCAGCTGCTTTTTTGCAGCATCACGTGAAAGTCTGCACGAGTGTAGGAGGGAAATAAAATCTGGTAGAAGACTAGTCTGTCACAGCTCGATAAAAATAAAAACACCCTGGCACGGAAGAGATAATTATCAAGCACCACCCCTGTGAACAAAGGATGCAGCAGTACAAAAGCAACTCTCACCACCCAGCAGCCCTCTTAACTGTGTAACCATGCTCCCCGTGGCTACCGAGATCAGCAGGAAAATACACACAGTAACTGTGCTGAGGAGCACGCACAGTGAGAGTCCTACAACTTTCAAGCATGGTCATTAGAAAAGGGGAGGAAAGAAAAGAAGTCTCCTGTAGGCCTTTCCTGGAAAGATGAAGGCTTTCCTGAAAGGTTCACTGACAGTTATTCACTGATGGGGAGACTCAGTAAATGACAAAAAATGACAAATCTATCCAGTAGGGGTATTTGGAGACAGGCTAAGCCTGTATTTAAAAAAAAAAAAAACCAAACAAAAAAAACCAAACAGGGTTTTATACACTGAAGATTTAAGTTAATATTTGCTCAGTTGGCAGGCAGAAAACAATAAAAGTACAAATTTCATGCGAAGATGAAATAGCTGTCACACTTAATTACACTAATTAAAAAACAGGCCCCTACAAGCTTGGCTAGCAAGACTGTTAAGAGGATACTCTATGTCAAGCTGTTCATCAATATAAAACTCTTTGTAGCAGATATAAAATATATGTACTCTAGGAAAAATATAATATAAGTATCATTGAATGAAGTAACATACGGAAATAAAATTATTGTTCCTTTTCCTCCATCATCAACTTCATTTCTGTTTCTGCAGATACTGCCTGTTTAATAAACCAGTGGCTATTGGCATGCAGGTGATGTCCAACAGAAGAGAGAAGGCTGGCACTGTGAACCCTGGGTTCAGTGCCACATGTTACAAGTTAAGTCACATCTGAGTCTGAATGAGACTGTGCTGCTTTCTTTAAACTAGCCCAAAGGGTTTGTTGTTTCTCCTTCCACTCTTATTTATGGCTCCTCTCAGCTTACCCTTCCTTTCAACTCCACTGCATCATTGCTCCAAGCCACTGTCCCAAACTTCTGCCCTTATGCCAACACAAATCTTCATCAGGTTCTTTTGTGAGAAAAGTTAGTTTACTAAAATGTATGAAAATGACACCATTTTGTTGACTTCTCTTTCTGTCTCTCTAACAAACCAAACATGCACTTGAAAAAGGATATTGGCACAAAGCAAGGGAGAAAGAAGCGCATGTGAAACTACAGGGAGAGGGAAATTTGGACAGTGGGAGGAGACGTCTATTTCAGCAGCTGTCAGTAAGGTTTTCATTCAGACCACAGCCTCTTGTGAAACCATATTCTAACCTTGACCTCTTCCAATTTAGCGATGGCAACAGAATACCCATATATAGACAGATTAAAGGCAAAGCAAGACTCTGGGCTAGAAGAACAAAAATAGCTTGTAACTTACTTTTCTAATGATAAGTTGCCAGTTCAAAGAAAGCAGGCAAGGACATGCATGAAGAGCAACACAGACACAGGAAGATGTAAAGATGGACAAAACGTGAGGGCACAGCAAGAACCTTGGTGGCTGCTGCCTGATACAGAATATATAAAGATAAATAGGACAAAGACAATGATCACAGTGAAATAATTTCACTGCTGTGGGGTTTGGAGGGTTCCTTCTTTTTACTTGTTTTTTTTCAAAAGCATGCTACTGGCACACAAAAAATGTGGTACAATTTGAGTTAAACTAGTGCAAGTAATGTTACATGAAATTCCTAAGAATTAGAAGATTAGCTAAGGAAGTTCTGCATCAGTTTCCTGCATCTGCCTCATTCTTTTGTACAGCTTTTAAAAACCCTGTTGAATTGTTTTAAGTGATATTAAGGAACACACAGACTAATTTCAATAGGATTTGAAATTTACTTTTAAAAATGACTTTATTTCATTATTATTTTTGTTTTGACCATTCTTTCTAAATCATACACTCCCTCATTTCAGAATAGTAAAGCAGTTTCAAAAACTTACTTGGTAAAATACAAGACAAAAATCACTTTTCTGATAATTTGCTTCATTTCAAATCCCGGAAATTTGGAATGTTGCAAGCATGTGAAGACTATGGAAAACAGAACAGTTGTCAAACAAAAGGCAGAATAACAACAGAAACAGAAGCAATAACCAGAATAGTACCTCCTCATCATCTTAATAATCTAAAATATTATATCCTAATCAGAAAGGTGTACTTATTGAATGGATTGAGACAAGAGGCATTTAAATATACCATTTAACCTTGCGTAAATGCTTTACCACTTTATTCTCTATTCTACAGTACTAGATACATCTTGTTTTTTCTATACTTGCTATATTTCTTGGGCCTAACTCCATTTAAAATTAACTCTAATTTAAAATAATTTTTAAGTGGAAAGACATATAAATGAATGGTAATTCTAGTGTGCAACTAAGTATCCTAGCCTCTACCAGCACATAGAAATGATTACTTAAAGAAGATTAATGTGATGAAATCACACAGATTACTGAACCATCATGATCCTTAAACCTAATAAGGTAAGTACTTTATAGGTTCTCTCCAACCTATTACAAAATAAAATTAGCTTAACATTACCCTGAACAGCAGAAGCTTAACAACTGGTCTTCAAAGTTTCATGTGGAAACTGGATGCAGTTTGGTCTTTAAAGCTGTTCAAACCTATGAGCAATTACTAAGAATGAGAGACTGCATTCTCTTCTCTGGCTCAAACCTGCAAGTGTTCAATGGAATTTCTTGCAGCACTGACTCCATTAAATTGTAATGCATTACCATCGAAATAAAGGTTGGATTTGGATGTAGGAGTTCAGATGAAGCAAAGCAAGCACTGTTGATTACGACATTGTAGAAGATAACCACAAACTCTCTCCTAAAGTAAAGATCTTAAGGATTTAATGCAGCTGATATACAACAATCAAAGTAACAGTCCTGCGTGATGTCCCAATTTCTATTGCTACATGAATTAACCCCAATGATCCGCTGAGAACTTCAAAGCTGGAATAGATAAAGTGCATAATGCAAAATGAACTTGTCTGCAAAACAGATGTGGTTACTGAAGCTCCTGCAAGGGCAGTTAAATTTTACTTCGTACTAGAGATAGGCAACATCTTTGTTTTACAAAACACCAATTTTAAAACTTTGATTTCACTGTTGGCCAGAAATTTCCAAGCAAGGTAGTAAGAAAATGGGGAATATCTACCAAACTGCTACATACATCAAATGCTTGACTCTTATGAAAGGTCAATGCAAGTATGACATATCCTCAAAAGACAAACTCAGAAAAGGCACGGCTTCCAGCCATGCAGCAAATTGAAGACTTGCTTTATTGCTATTTGCATTCCCTGACTAATTACTTATTCAAAAAACTAAAAATATATTTGTACTTAAATTTTCCAGTTTTGCATACAGTGCAAGGTCTGGTTTTCATAGTATAAGACTCAATGAATTCCACTAAATACATAAACTTATAATTTCTTTTAAACAGCACTTTATTTCCTGTTGTGCTTCATATTGTTTCCTTATTATTTCTTATTATTTCCTGTTATGTGATTTTATAACTAAACCATCAGGTTAATCCCCAGTACTAATGAACCTAAATGAAAACTGGGACAAAACAAGCGGAAATGCCTTATGCCACAACTAAGTCCCTAAAGGAGTATGAGCTTCTAGATTATTTTTTACAGGATCCTCTGGAAACTGAAGCACACACAAATAAGCTGCTGCCAGTTATTGGACTCTGAGCTTTCAATGAGCCATAGTTTGTTTTCACCTTCCCCAATCTATAAGGTCTAAAGGCTAGATGTAAAGCCTAGCTCTTGCTAAAGGGCAAAGGCCTGTCAATGCAATCCCCACCTCTGGCCACACTCCACTGTCACCTTGTATAGCTCAAATGAGCTGGCTAACACTGAGTTAAAAGAGAGGAATAGTTCTTCTTCTGTTCCCTTTTCTGAAAGAAAAAAAAAAAGCAAACCAAAACCACCAAACTCAAAAAACTCCCAAAACCATTCATTTTCTGTTTGATCAATTTTCTAAACAATTTCATTCACTGTACAATTAATGAGTGCCAGAGAACATGTAGGAACACACAGAAAGCAGGATGAAGTTCAACGGTGATTTCTAGATCCACTCAGCTGCTATGCGTAAATCCCACCCACACTCATAAAGTCTTAGGAATAGTGGATCCAGTGTCTTATTGTCACGATTTAACCTGGTGGGTATCTAAACCCCACACAGCTGCTCATTTACCCTGTTTTTTTTTTTTTTTTCACTCTTCTCTCCTCTGCAGTTCTCCATATCACAAGTCTTTTGTGTAGAACACACAAATGAACGTTCATCTAAAATACAGGGAAAAAAATATTTACATCTTAACTTCTCAGTGAAAGCCACTATAATAAAAGCCTTTGAATATTCATTGAAAAGCAGATACAGCACTTCCTAGGGCTCCTTTACTTATAAAAATAGAGAACTGATAATCCTACCCACCCCACATATCAAAAGTATATATCACATTGTTTTAAATAAAGCAACTGGAAACATAAAGCGAGAAGGAGGATAAAACCAAGAGAGCTTAACCTCCTCTTCCCCAAAAGAAGCAGAGCTGAGCAATTCAGCAACTTGATCATACAAAGACGCAAGAGGTTTGTTTGTAGTAACTTCAAGCCACGGGTGCTGGGGGAGTTTTACCTGAAATGGCATCTTTTGCTTTCTCCTACTGCCTCCTCACAGTATCATGAGAATTCTCTTATCTCACACTAAGCACTCACTGGAGAGGCAGACTGGCATACTGCAGGCTACTTCAGATTAAAAAAACCCCAACAACTAATTTGCAGCCATGATTCCAAAGCAGTGCCAGATCTCCGTATCTAAAAATGGGTCAGTTTAAATATATCAACTTGCGAAGACCAGCTTGATGTAAATCATTTATTTCATAGAAAAAATAAAGCACACAGTGCTTCATCTACACAGAAAGCATCACCACTACAAATATCTGGATTAGCAATATAATTGAAACAGCTGGGAATAGCCTTTTACTGTTCTGCATCTCTGTACCAAACTGAGATTTGGGTGCAAGTCACAGAAGTCCAGGCATGAAAAGTTTAATAAATATCCTACAATGAAAGATTGCTTCTGAATCACCAGGGTTTTGCCATGTCATAGCGTATAATAACCTTCAGGGATGTGTGCAGAAAAGACTGTGCTGTTTGAGTAATGCAACACTTGTCTGAGCATTTCCTTTTTTCGGAAGACTTCTAAATGCTTTTTATAGACTTCTATGTTAAACACTTATCAAACCTAGATAAGCATGTTCAAATTGAAAATCATATCAGCTTTATCATATTGTACTTTTCTCTGTACTTCCACAAACACCACACCAAGAGGCATCTTCCTCTTGGGAAAGGCCACTGACTGAAATTATTAATTTCATATTCTCTTCCTGCACACTTCTATAATTCCCCAGAAGTTATTTCTACCATACATCAATTCTGTGATTTAAATTTCCTGTTTAAATAAGAAAAAACATACCCCAGCATATTTTCTCTGAAGTCAGCTACATCAAGAAACACATATTACAGAAAAATACAATGAAAATTATCACAAAAATTTTACTTCAAAAATTAAAAACTAAGGATGAAAATCATCCCAGTTAATGGTTGGAAGCTGACGGTATCAGAGAAGGTTCTGTAGCAAGCTCAACAACAAAAAAATTTCCACATTTAAAATAATTATGTTCTTCACACAAATGCCAGTCACTTAAGAACTGCAGTTACTTTACAGTTATCTGCTGTACAGTAACCAAATATTTTGACTGCTAATGCATAAACCAGACCTGAATGTAAGATGAACAAAGAAATGCCCAGTTTTTACAGTTTCTTAAAAATATTTTATTCAACATTCCCACTCAGTTTTAATTTTTTATCATATGCAAACTTCCCTTTCTACTATTTCATTGAGACTTTCAAGCCTTTTCCCAACTAATATGCAGTTTTATCCAGCACAACCCCTAATTTTAATGTAAACCAAAAGAGGATTTCAGGTAGGGGAGATTAAGAAACACAGGGTATTACTGCTATCCTTCTTTGAAAGTGTCAATTTTTTTTTTCAATTTAACATCTGTCTATTTTTGTCAGACTGCCAAAACTCCTAAAAACTGTCACAAGAAGCTGAAGCACAGAAAAGGTCTTTCTTACATCCACAGTGAGTATAAATTTCAAACTCTTTTCTTCTTCTAACATTTCAATTATGCAACTTGTTAGCACCTGTATATGACATGATCCCCAGCCACATTGAAAGAATACTTTTTTTGCCAGTATTTATACAGACATCAGTAGACAGCTTTGCAAGTGGAATGATGTGAACTCTCTCCCTAAGGCAAACCAGCCATGAAAATCAGAGAAAAGCTCAGTTACTTCATTGTTCCCAGAATATACTCTCTGGAATTGCAACACAAGATTTATTCTCCATCTTTCCATTGTCAAACATGTTCTGCTGTCCACCTTCCAGTTTCAGATGCTGACATAAAAACGGTTCTCAGACACTCTCAACCATGCAAATACCACAGCAACTCTTGATCTTCACTTTGGCACTTTTACATAAACAGGAACCAGCAGGGCACGAAGCTAAATAGATGTGGAAATCTTTTGAATACCTAAAACAATTGCACAGAAGCGTAAATACAAAAGATTGCAATTGACAGCACAAAATGACATCACATTATGGCCTACATCTCTGTAGTGCACCATCTCTAAATGTACATCAGTGATGGGCAACCTATTTCACGGAGTCCTTCAAGCATGGATATCATGAGCTCCACCTTTTGCCCTGGTATTTTCTGTCTTTAACCAGTTTTGCTGCTGTCTTTGGCCAGTCCCTCAGACTCTCTCCTAGCTGAACTCTGGTCACCAGAGGACAGAGGCTGCCTGGGCCCTTTTGCCAGCTCCAAATGCACATGGTCCTCATGCTACAGTACCAGAGGGGAGCTGCAGATTTTACAACACCCCACCACTGTCCCAATTTATCTGAGGATATTCGAAACTGAATTTAAAGAGAAGCGGCTACCCTGGGTTAATCAGTGGCTTCATACCCAGCAAGACAAACAGACCATAATGAGGAGGAAGAGCCAGAGTTTGGTAACCTTCTGCAGCCTCCTTCTAACCTGTCTTCTGATTACACCTCTTCTCCATGGAAAAGCTTGCCTTTCAGTTTGGCAGAACAAACTACAGCCAAAGAGATGAGCTACACGTAACTAAGAAGCATGCTGATTATGCCACTTCAAATAGCTGCACTAAATGAAAGGATAAATGCCCAAAGTGTTGCTCCTTCTTCCTTTCTGTGTCCCTTACATGACAACAAAGTTCAGGAGTTGTCAGGTTTGTGCCTAATTTCTGAATAGTTTTTCTATAGAAAGGTGCAACATAATGGGGATTTATAGCATTTTCTGTCTGCAAGTGTTCAGAAAGGAGCAACCTTGGTGCATCTTGCTCCTAGTTCTAAAAATTACGCTAAAGCTCACAGCGAATAAGTGACAAAGCAAAGTGTACATCCAACACTGCAGCAGAGTAAACAATTTGTATTTACAAATAAAGGACATGCCAGGAGAACAAGCTTCTGTTTCTTCACAGGTATACAAAACCCCTTTTTACCAGACCACTTCCATTCCTTTCTCATATTTGACACTTTGTCAGATACATTTCTATTCTGTCCAGGAAGTCAAAGCTTACAAGGATACAGAAGATTCTAATGAGATTTTGCTGAATGGATGAAAAAAGGACTGAAGACTACACATCTTATAAAAACCAGACATTATCCTAAACCACACTCTAATCTAGAGAGAAACTTCTATTTCAAATTTATGTTAATTAAAATGCTAAACATTATATTTTTGTCCTGACTTGCAATACAGCATTAATATCCTCTATGTCCCAAATACATACTAACGACCTTGCTTAAAACATGCAGAAAGTACTGGGGCTGGAGGGAAACAGAAGTAAACATGCAAGAGCTAAGAGTGCAATTATTCTATTCAGAAAAGCTACAAACCTTAAAATAGCAAGCAGCATGGCAAATACCAAGTCGCCAGTACAGCTGTATTCATTCTCCCGAAAGATTTTTAATGCAATTACTCTTGAATTAAAATTCATAGCCATGAATGCATATGAGCCCTATTACGGGTGTCTGACTCCTCACCGACACTGAGAAATACTAAGATAAGAGCTCTCTGCAATTTTTCAGTCTGTTAGAACAGTGAAGAGCCATTAAAATATAACAGTACACATCTGCCAACCCGGAATGATTGCCAGGCTTGTGTTTCAGGCTCATGCACTACGCAGAGGGTATCATCAACTCACTGTGAGCATCCTCAGGACAGCACAAATCTCCCTCTTTAAATATGAACATTCTCTGCTGCTTCTCGACAGCAGTGATAATTATTCATAGCATCTTCAGCTGCATTTTGTTCTGTACCCAAAAAAAAAATGTAAACACTTGTTCTGAAAGTCTGTCCTACCTTACGGTAAGGTCCCAGGAAAAAGACAGCATTTAGGAACATGATTAACACTGATTGTAATAGAACCTACTGCCAATATGAATCCAGTCTTTGAGAGAGTTTTATTAATTCATACTTTATTAACCCCTTCTCTCTTGTTTCTGGAAACATACATACAACTGACAGAAATAATTAAAATATCTGTAGGCACACTGCCCTTGACAAAAACCTCTCAAAGTACTTCTCATATGGTACTGAAGAACTAAATTAAACATTAAATCTCTATGTCAAGAAAATCAGCAAAAGTAAGCAAAGTGCAAGTGAAGGTAGCATTACTGGCCAGAGGTGGTCTGTTAGAGACAAACTGGTATAGAACTACAAAATAAATACTGAAAATATTTTGGAAACATATGGCGTAAACCCCCCAGCTGTTAATGTGCTACACTACAACCCTACAGTGCAAGCATCTCTGCTTTGTATATGACATTATAATATTCACACTGTAATTAGCTAAAACTATATATGCTTTGAAAACAACCAAAAAACATTCCTTATTTTTTGAACTACTCTGCATTCAGATGCTTGTAGATTAGCCAACCCTCTGCAGCTGCTTCGACACCATGCCAATGCCTTCACTTCCTCAGCCTTTCTATCCTTAGGAAAGAATCTCTGGAGACCTAAAGAGTATTGCACAAACAGTATTGTATCCTCCAACTGTTGCTAAATGCAAAATCCGTCTTTGCTTCTTTTGTTTCTTTTGAAGGACACCGAATGCGTGCACTGGACTTCATTTTTGGCTGATGAAATAATATTTTATTTTCTTTCCTTTCAAAAAGGAGACAGATCAACCTAAGAGAGGCCCATTACAATAGAGGTCAGAAACAGTTCAGTGGATGGGGCAGGAGACCAGGAATCAGTAAAGCAGGCTTCCTGGATCAGCCAGCATTCTGCTGCGTGACCTTGCGCAAAGGCAATTCACCGCACTGTTATCCCTCTTCTTTTTTGCAGCATACACCTATCCAGGACACATTCAAGACAAAATTACGTGCCAAATCCTGTATGACTATAAAAATTCCCCAGGTTATTTATTTTTACTGGGGGATTTTTTTTTGCTGCCAGTGAACATTGGTGATGGTCTTGGACACTACCGTACAAAAACACTGTCTAAGCAGCAAGCAAATCAGCTGGAATCTCTAGGTAATACTGAAATACAAATAATTACTAACAGGAAACACTGCTTGGCTTACACAATACAATAGGGGAAGAAAAAGGAGGAGGACTTAAAATAGTAACTCCATATGTTATTAAGCTGATTATTAGTTGTCTCATTAAAAAAGTAAGTTACAAAAAATGAAGAAAATTTATCAAACCAGAAACATTCCAGCTTCTCCTAGAGATAAGGTGTTTATCCTTTATATGTTTTAATGTTGCTTTATAAAATGATACAATTCAGCTTCAAACAAGAACTTAACTGGTTTTCAAATACATTTAATAAGAACCTGATGCTGACAGACACATTAGCAATAGTTTCTTTCCAAGTACGGTCAGCACATGTTTGTCAATGTTTTAGACAATAACTCTAAGGAAATTACTTCAAAGTTCTAGTGGGTAAAAAGTTTCTAGAGATACCTGAATTCTCCTTTTTTCTGTAAAGTGAATTATACTGAGAAACATGCATGTTCCAAGAAAGTAATTTCATTCAAAAAAAAGCCCTAGACTTAGAATTTCAGTGTCTGAGCCTTGAAGCAATCAGATATTATCTATTTACTCCTGTGAGGAATAACAGTAGTTTGTACAGACCAAAGTAATTTCCCCCATCACCAACATGCTGAGAGTAACTTTTTGTTCAGAGTCCAAATGAAGCTCCTGTTCCTCTCAGCCAGCTTAGTCATTTCCACTCCTGCCTTGTGTTAACACAAATGTTCCAGGGAGTAAGTGCTAGAGTGAGAAGTGAGATGGTTGTTTGTTTTTAAAATTCTGGTTTTCATTGTTTAGATTTGTCTGTCTCGTATTGTTGATTGTTAATAAATAGTTGATCACCAGCTTTTATAGATCTGAAATAATATTCAGTTAAACTGCAAACACAGCTACAAGAGAGAAAAAAACTTTGAAATACTTTTAGGGAAAAATGAGACACCTCCATTTAATCTGAGGCACAGCATAGGATTGACTCTAGCACGGTAAGTATTATGTAGTAACAATGAACTTTAAAGGAAAGCAACAGACATTCATGGATAATATGAATAGGTGTTATTAAGCAATTCTTGCAGTCCCTTATAATTGAGACAACTCATTAAAGAAATAAGCTAAAGCACATAAAATCCCTGGCCCTTTCAACATTTTAGTCTTCAACTCCACAGAATTTTACAGACAAAACTTTTTCAAACAGAAATCCCAATTTCACTCAGCCTCTTCAAAACAGTTATCTAAGTTAAAACAGGTCATCATCTGCAGAGATGTGAACTACATTTACAAAGCAAATTCTACCATTACCATCATAACAACAAGGGAAGTTTGTCTTTTGTTATTGATTTTGTTATATAGCAGTTCTCTGAATCCTAGATAATGAAAAAAGTGTTGGTGTTATATGAGACTTATTGCTACTTGACATAAGATTTGTTTAATTTATAATTTTGTCTTGTGCCAGCAAAAATATTTGCTGTATGATTTTACTTAGTAGAACTGGAATCTTCTTGGGATAGAACAACAGTTAAATTATTAGTGTTGATATATATTCTCCATACTACAACATATCATTATTGATAATACTTCAATAACTATATGATTTCTAGGCTTAAGTAAATTACAAAATAATCCTATGATTCCATGGGCAAAAAAAATCCTATATTGTCAAACTTCCCTTATTTTTCACTTTCTTTCTTTAAATCCTAAACACAGACATCAGGCGTTTTGCACCTTCTACTTGCAAGAAAAGCACTTCTCCACGTCAGTCTCTCCAGCATTTACTGTCAGAAATCTCTAATTAAGAAACTGGGCAAATCTGGATTTGTTCCCAATGCCTGTATGAGTTGGTTAAATCAACTCCAGCAAACACAGAATGAATCACACGAACCTAATCCAAAAGCCAAATGCTCAGTGCCATCTTTAAGATGACACAAACACCTCTAAATTGGGAAAGGATTAACACTGGAGCGGGACTACAAATGGAGTACGTAGTGAGGCTGACTGAACGTTTGAGCTGGGAAGCACCAAAACACCTTCCTTCAAAACTAATAGCTTTCCTTAGTTCACAGCCCTCTCCTGTGAGCAGATCAATCCCCATGGTCAGTACTGAAGAGTCCTGAGTGTTGGTTGTCCTTCCACCCACCATGCACATTAGCCATGAGACATGGATAGCAGCCATAAAAACAGCACCTTGTGTTCACAGTGAAATTAAACTTTTAGAAGACAGCTGTCCAGGGAAGCATCCTAATAAACAGCTCTTATAAATGAAAATGCAAACAATTTTTTTTTATTCCTAGGTAAGTAACAAGACTATCTCAGCACCTGACAAATACTTCAGTGCTCCAACACCGCAGACTCCAGACAGAGGACAATTCCCTCTGCTCAGCAGTGAAACAACTACAGAGACTACACCTGAGAGCCCCTTTATACAGAAGGATGTTGTAACTCGGTGGTTTCAATTATCGCAAACTGGCAGGAAGGAACTATATTCCAGTTATAATTGTTATAAACCTATAATAGTTAAGAAAAGAATCATTTTAGGGGGAAAGGCATTTTCAATGCAGCACTGACTGAATGCTTCATTTTTGTTCCTTTCAGCACTGCTTCCTTTCCAACAAAAGCAAATTCTGAGTGACAGAAAAGTACATTTCCCTCTCTGCCCTGCAGCTCACTCTGTGACTGTGCAATCAATGGCAAAGTCTGAAATGGGAAAAAAGAAATCCACCAAAACCCAACAGTGCAGTAAATGATGAATGTCATACAAAAATATATGTCCTTGTATGGCCTCAAGCTTCAGAAAAGAAAAGTAAGATCCCTAAAGAAATGCAAATACCCAAGAGACAGACAATCCTTAGTTAACAATGTTTTTTCTTTGAAGTATTCATACTACCTGCACACCATCACTATTGTTTTGTTAAAGGACATGATATTGAGTAAACTGGGTCAAGACAATGGCAATGACCAGCAAGTGCCATCTTGTTGACAAAGTATACAAAAACACACTTCATAAAAATCCTCATATAGTCAGACTTTTATATGTTATACAGGTGACACTCAGACTAGATTTGTATATTGTTTCAATCAGCAACACTTCTTCTGGCACTCTTTTTTTACTTGGTTTAGCAAAGCAAAATATAAAGACACTAACAACTGCACTTTGGGTTTTAATCATGTCTCATTCACACTCAGAGTTCCATCATCTTAATTAAAGGCAGGACTTTAAGCAATTTGAAGCAGCTTTATAGGTAAATCACCCAATCCACTTTAGGTTAATTTATGTGTAATTCTACTCACCAAAGCAAAAATGTCTAACAGAGGCATTAGGAAGGAAATAAGGAAACTCCCTGTGTGTACAAGCTTTAACTTAAATTTGTTTTCACTTGAAGTCAGTACCCAGATTTTGGATCTTGGAGTCCCAAAGAGTAATAATGGAGTTTTGGTTTCCACACCCGTGTGAAGCTGGATACACAGACACAGCGTAAGGTTAAAGAATTCTCCAGCTACAAGGACAGCAGAGGAACCAGTATGGATGGGAACTGTAGTCACTACAGGAAAATTCATGAAAGAACTGAACCTTAACTGACTCTCTCAGGAGAGGTTAGAAGAGCAATAACAGACATTTGCATTTTGAATATACGAAGCCTGAAAGATACAATGTGAAAAAGTAGAAATAATGGTAATGATTATCCAGACAACCAAAAAAAGAAGCATATTAAACCAGAAATTAAGTAGCAAGTTTTTGTAACAAGTCTAAAAAAGTAGTTACATGTTGCCATATGAATAGCAAGCAACAAATTTGTGAAACCAATCCTGACAAATAAAGAACTCTGATTTTGCCATAAGGACCCTAAAAGTGCTTTAGAACTCACTTTGAAAAACCAGACTGAAGAAATACAAAGTAAACAAACTACAATGAAAGTCTTATCTCCCACTGTCATTCTTTCCATATTTACTCATCAACTGAGGTAAACTAATGATATTTACAAAGAAAGTCCTTCTTCTTGTCCTATCCAGACACACAATTCACATTGCCTAATTCAAGGTCCCACACTCTCTGCAAAAACACCTGCACAGTGTCCCAAACCCTTATTCTACTCCGAATTGCCAAAAACCTCTACCTCATCTAAATCATAACAGGAGCTCACAAAAGCAGAATAACCCATTAATATAAAAGACAGAGAATAGAGAGGAATTTCTGAAGAACATAATCCATTGCATTTGCCAATACAATCACATTTTTACCATAGTTGCTTTGGCAATTTAGATTTTCCACATGTAAGTCAAAAAGTGAACGTAAAGTGCTGACCCTCTATTTGACAGCCTGCTTCAATGATTTTTTTCTCAAATTAGTAAACTTTTTAAAAGCAGATCACTGATCCTAGATTACTACTACACTAAACAACCCTAATTTATTAAAAGGGCTGTTATGAAGCAACTTTGTTTTAAGCAGATATATAAATTAGCTTCACTGAAAACAGCTGTTTAATTTTATACAGAAGAATAACATAAATTAAGTCACACACAAAGTAAACCAAGGCACACATATAGTAAACCAGTCTACAGACTACAGAAAGTGATGGATCCTGTAAATTACCCCAAAGCAAAAACTGTAAAAGTCTGTATCTTTGATATATAGCAAATAAAGTGTCTTAGGGAAAGTATAGATTTGATTACAGTTATTTAACACTTTTTTGCTAAGAGATAAAAATATATTCTTGATGAACTCCTGAAAACCTGGGAAAAGCTCACTTATATTAAACAATAATCTTCCTAATAATGGTTAACTTGTATAAAAAGAGTAAAATTCTGTCTGTAAGAAACTTTTAATAATAATGTTAAAGCTGCACATTTAAAGACTTTCAGCCAAAAGAATTATCCTCATCTAAATTGTTTAATTTATAGGAAACCAATACTAATCCCTAGATTAAGAGAGGCATATGATTAAAAAAAAGATCAACCAGGAGCCAAGGCAGAAAATTATGTTAACACTTTGTACTGAAAGCTTCACAAGGAAGGATTTGTGCAGCTTGTAAGGAACTCATTCAGAGTATTTATAAGTTACAATAAGTATATTGATAAGATATTATGTAAAATATGAAGGCTAAGAGGTCCAACTTCAATAAAATGAATTTTATGTCAGTGAAATGTGCAAGTGGGAAAAGATATGTTTAAAAGGTGAGGTCTAAAATCTGCAAGTCCTAAAATAAAGCCCATGAGGCAGAGATCAAGGAAATCTGATCTCTTGCAGAGCAGCTTCGGTAGGACAGACCAGCAATATGGTTTTGAAACGTGCAAAATTAGAACTTTAATGTAGGGTGTATTTGGGAAATGACTGCTCTGTAATATGAAAAAGCAGAGAGATTACAGACAAAAGGACTCCAGGTGACAGAAGGAGCCCATTAGTCCTGCTCTCCCCACACACCCTGCACTGTACAGTCCTACTGCCTACCCCGTGCCAGCCTCCCTGCCAGCCGGCCCAGCTCCCTCTCCCAGCGGAAGGGCTGGGAAAGGGCGCTTCCAGCTGCATCAGCAACTGCAGGAAATCGCAGACCAGGCCATGGAGCATCGAACTGGAGCACGGGAGAGAAAAGTGCCGTACCCACAGCTGCGGGAGTGCATTAGAAAGATCATCGCTCTCGTCTGGTAACAGTAACCTAACATCCCGTTGTCTCAGCTGAAGAAACTGCTGCCTCACTCTTTGTTTCAAAGATTTGTGTTTCCCCAAAACTTACTAAGTTTACTACTCTTTTGATACCTATTTTCATATTCATACTTTGCCAAGGCTTTGCAAGGGTTTTTACAGCCACTCATTTTGATATTCTCTCGCTGAGCATGAAATTCATCCCCAGCAGACAGCCAACACAAACAGCATTTAAGATCTTTTTTTCTAGTACTATATTTGCTGTCTCACTCCTATTTGAAAAAATCTTGCTGTAATAGCAGCCACTATTATAAGGCAGTAAGCCGTTAAGTCATCATTTTGCCTCAATATTTCATTTTGCTTCCTCAAAACCACTTCAAAATGTTATTTTTACTCATGGTACTGCTAAATACAACTACTAAAAGCTTAGAAAAAATGTTCATTATAAATAACACTAATTTCACTCTCAGCACAACATTACATCATGCTGCTACCACAGCAATCAGAAAAGCTGGCAATCACATACCAGATACAGTAACAGGATACATCAAATACTCCACAACACATCATCCAAACTTGAAGAACTTTTTAGCTACAGAAACTTTAAGATTAGTCTTCTATTAAAGCTTCCAAAGGTGATGGCCAAGGTTACAGGACTACCAACTGAGATTAGATACCTGAATTGTGTATATGAAATTACAAGCATCTTGACTGCTCAACATAATAGGTGGTTTCCTTGGCAAAACAGGGAATTAAAGATCTTTTGCACTAAAATTCATCCCCTCATGCAGAGTCATAGAACTTATACAATCTCTAAACTCTTCTGAAATAGCTGCATGTGTAAATCTCACAAGCTCCTAGGAATTTGCTAGACTTCTTTGTCTTCACATGTCCTGAACAAAAATAAGAATCTACTACCACATGCAATTCTGTATAGATATATATGAATACCTCCTTATACGTACATGAGTGCACACACACATACATACACGTGTATTCTGACCCTCATGGTCCCAAGGAACTTTAAAGTGCTTCCAATGTAACTATATCTAGCTATGGAGCAATCCAAAATCTAATTTGAAGTTTTATTTCTGAAGAACAAAGACAGGTGACACAGGCATTAGCTAGGTGCAGGGGAATTTGAGAAATCTGAGGAAGGAAAACAAAAAAAGGTTCAAAGCAAAGCCTTGGCACTAGCAGTGCCAGAGGCACACTTTTTTTAAACCAACTGTAAAAAGCTGACCTAAACCTCTACAAGGGGGAATTTGACAATACACTAAAAAATAATATATGAAAAGTCAGTATAAAAAACCTTGCCACTTTTAACATTTGCTAGCTGTAAGTCTGAACATCAGTGGGAGTCCATTTTGACAAGAGCTTTTACAGCCGTATCTTCACACTATGGTACTACTAATCATAATCCATATGGTATTCTAAGGAATAAAAAAAATGTATTTGGCCTGAACAAAGCTGGAAATTCTCATCTCTCCCAGGACATCTGATAAAGCAAGCTCAGAAGAAATATTTCTGAAATTGTTTTCTCTCATCAGAACTAACTATTCCAATTCAGCAGTTGGTTTAAAACCACTAAGTCTGTTGCAGAGATGCACTGATACAGGTAAGAGAAGGTAAAACTGACAGTGCGACTCCACAAGTCCTAAGAGCCATATTATTCTTTGGCCTAAAAAAATCCATCCGAAAGAAAATGTTCTACCATAAAGTAAGTCCATCTTCAAAAAAGAATAAAATGAAATTTAGAATTATTAAAAAACCCAAATATGTAAATTCTGATTAGTGCACTTAAACCCATTTTAACTTTGCAATAGTAGTGATGCATACCAGAACAAACTTTTTGATTTCTTTCACCCTTTTTCAAAACACCACCAGGTTGTAAAGTAAATTTTTTTTCTTGGCTAAAAATAAATGTACTATGAATCATCAAGAAAACCATTACACAGCACTTCCTGAGCTCCGCTAATTCCTTTCAGACAAAGAACTGCAGTTTTCATCCTTTCTGGAGCCACTTTCAGTAGAGTCAAGGCACTTCAAAACATCATTACAATTAAACCTGTCCTCTATATATACTTATACAGCAGTAGCATATGACTGTAAATTCACAACTCCTCTGTAAAGCAATTTTCAAGAAAAGGCTTTGCTAAATTTGTGCCAATCTTTTACTACAAGAATCAGCACTATACAGGAAGAACAAAATTGCCAGGCTGCACTCCAGATTATGAAAAACAGAACGGGAAAAATGGCACAGAATATCACACAGAAGATGAAACTAGATGCAGACAGATGAAATGGTTGACAAAACATGCAAAATTTAGAACATTAATGCAACAGTAGGCATTATTAAAAAATACAAACAGAAGCCACATTTTAATCTCTTTAGAAAAATGAAATTTTTCTTCATTGTGATCTCTATATTCAAAATGCTTGAAACAAAATTTTTTACTCTTAAAACCACACTCTTTTCTGAAAGCTTCACATTTTTGTATGAACTGCATCAATAGCCTTAGATCATGGATGAGAGAACATTTTAAAAACCTTGTTACATGCTGGTCCTACTCCAACAGTGAAAATAATAAGGGAAGAAGTTAGGATGTTCCTGAATGACCTCCACTCTCTATCTTGCTACATCACCAATAAACAAGGTCTTGCCCAAAATGCTAATTAAAAAAACTTGCACGAAGAAACGTACACAAATGCCAATCTGGATTTTTTTAGAGGCAATATATTTTAGAGAACTTTTTAAAATTTATGGCAATATTGCCTGTTGCAATCAAATACTTCCCTGAAAGATTTATATTAGCCTACCAATTACGGAGCAAGTGTTCCTTTATCTGACAATGCACACTTAATACTCTATGGTTGATGCTCCATCCCCGGAAGTGTTCCTGCCCAGGTTGCACGGAGCTTTGAGCAACCTGCTCTAGTGGAACAGGGCTGGGAATAGATGATCTTTAAGCTCTCTTCCAGTCCTAACAATTCGATGAGTTTGTGATCTTTCTGTGTATTAAAAAGCCACATACTTTGCTTTTAAAGAAAATAAAGTTATTCCTGTTACTTTTCCTTTAGAAAGAATATATTCTCTGCTACTAACTGCATCAATACTGATCAGAGATTAATTAAACTCTTGGGGGAGTGGAGAAAAGATTGAGCAAAAAGGGAATAATACTGATTCCTCATACTAATCTCTTTGAAAATAGAATTTTCTGAGAGTATTTCACAGACATTTACAATATGCAACCACATATTCTGCATCTTGACACACCTAGTCCAGGAAGAAAAACCTCTGAAATCCATTTCCTTTTCCTATCTGTGATCACAAGATGTTAACGGTTTAAGAGTTGGAACTTGAAAAAAAAATACTAGGAAAACCATTCTGACATAGAAAGTGTTTAAAAATAAAGAAATAAAGAGACATGACAGAACTGAAGAGAAGTAGAAAATATTTGAATAGAAAAAATATTAACAAACAGGCTGATAAATACATTGCATATTCTGACATTTTTGTTATGTAGAGCCTTCACAGAGAGCACAGCATGTTACAGCAGGAGGCCCTGTATGAGAACTCCAGTTTAAATCCTCCCAATTCAAAAATCTCCTGCTGGGAGAGTTTTATCTGAAGAACTTAATTAACAGCAAGTTTAATATAGGGTCTCTAAAGTATACTGTTGGTTTTCATACAAAGTAGCAAAATCAAAACAAGAGAGACATAAGCAGCAAAGGGAATTAATTCCGCTTGCCTCACAAAATGTATGTGTTATCTCCCCCTCCTTCCCACAGGGTGGAAGGGAGAGGTATGAGAAAACATACAGCCCTGCTGAACAGACTATCCATCACACAGAGCTGACCCACCCTGCTGCAGGATGGTATCAAATACACTAGGTTCTTTCCTAAATACTCAAGTTTCTTTTTGGATGCCGAAGGAGTTATTTCTGGAATTATGAAAATTTTACAAATCTCTTCCCATGACCTTTCTGACATTCAAACTTTGATGAATAGCTCCCACACTAGATTGCTCATTCTGAGAAGAAAATTTCATGTTCTTTTTCCTTAGTAGCAGATAAATTATGGATTGTCCACAGCAATGTAATGTAAACACAGTTTACAAATGTACTGGCATATCAGTCATTTGTTCTTAACTCTGAAACGCCTGACCTTTTTTCTGGCATGACATTTTTCTTTTCAACCTTACAATGGCCCTTGTCAAAATCAACTTTTAAAAGCTGTTCCGTACCGTATCTCACTCATGCCATAGGTTCCGCAGGCCACTACTAGTTACACAGTTAGGAACAGACACCAGGCCTGGAGACAAATCAAGCTGCAAAATCAAGCACTCCAAAGTCAGCAAATGTCAAAGTCATTGCCAGAAGCAATGGGCAAGATGCCTGGGAGCCTTGATCTGCCCTTGCCCTGTGTGCAGGCATTATGGTCAGTTTTTATTTATAGAATTACATCCTACCACTGCCCACAAAGCTGCTCCCTGATTCAGTTAAAAAGAAGAATCAACACCCATTTACTGAGCAACTAACTACTCAGTACTTTGTTTTCTTCTCAGCATTTGAAATACAGCTTGAGACCTTCTCTACTGAGCACTACTCAAGTTTTTCTACAAAGGTAGACTCCTCAGTTTCCTGGTGTGGTACTCAATAAGGCTGATAATTATACCAACTAAGCATCTTACAAAACACTGTCCTGAAAACACATCCCTAAAACCTATAAAGCATTACCTCAATATTTGAGATGGAAGAATTCAGGCACAGAAAGGCAAACAAACATTCAAGATTTGGGTGTCAAACTGAAACACTCAGCAGCGTATCTTCCAAACTAGGTGTACTTGCACAGTAATTTTATTATATATGAAAGTAGAATTTTTTATTTACTTAACACAAAATTGCCATTAATACAATTGCACATGAGAGATTAGAGCACTTTTCTAAGTTAAATTCTAGATTCTTAAGTCAAACCAAAAAAACCCCACAAGTAGTGACTACAGAAATTCTGATTTTATGTGAATCACCAAAAGAAACCTGGGAAAGGTAGGAATACTGCCCAGATCTCAACACAACACAGAGCTCTACTCTATAAGTAAATTCTAAAATAAAGTCAACAATATGGCTAGTAGTCCCAAGCTTCTCAAATATATATACTTGGCCAAAAAAATGTAGGTCACCATACTTAAAATAAGAGGATTACCTATGTAAGGCCGAAATTTTGTTTCCAGGTAGGGGAGGACATACAACGTGACCAAAAGCAAACCATACAAGACAGAAAACTACACTAACATCTACCAAAACATACATACTGAAAGCAATTTTGCACTTTAATGCAATAGCATGCCAGACAGCAACATAATGAAGGGAATGGAAAATAACACCATATTTCAAGGTCTATCAATACTATGTGGGTCAAATTCTAATAACCCAAAACCCGGCTGAAAAGAACGCTCTCATAGGAGTCTACAAAGCCATTAGGGATTTTGTCCCCTGCCAAAATACTTTTTCAGTCCCCATACAGCGTGGGAATTCATGAATACTAGGGACATGAATACCTGAGACAAAAAAATAAATATAAAAATACAACTTTTGTAAGATATTGTGGAAAAAAAGAAGCTAGAAGAATTATAGATCCAACTAGCACATGCTCAAAAACAAATATCCAAAGTTATTAAAGCCTAATGGCAGATGATTGTGAAACCCTGTTCTAATGATGCTGTTTAACGAAAGCTCTGTACCACAAATTCGGAGCAAAGATAATTAATAAAAAGCTGAGATAATTGTGTTATTACTAATTAATTTACAGACTTATATTGTCTGTACATATTTGTACTAGATAAATATTTGTACCAGATAAAACTACAACAAAAACATTTGTGTTCAAATCAATTTGTCATTTTTGTACTATATTCATCTACCATATGTAAAAGACAAAGGGCATAGCAGAATTTCCAAACCAAAAAATTTATGAAATGAATTAAGACAGAGCATAAGGACCTATGGATATACTACGTGCATATACGCATTTTTATTATACAGCTACAGCCGTTAAACATGTTATCAACCTGAAAAGTCAGGATCAATTTTAAGTCACTGCCATAATGCAGAAGTACATTTTTTTTCCTACAAACAAGGAAGTGAAGCAATCATGAGAACAAAACTAGCACAAGAAGTAGTGTCTTCTCAATCCCTTGACATCTTTAAATGAAGGATGGATATACTTCTGGCAAACGCACTTTAGCTAAGCACAAACTGAAACTGCATTTTGGTCAGTTAAGTCAAAAGGTTCACTATCAGGAAAACTGAATGAAAGATAAAGACTTGTAGTATGTAATGGATGCTAGACTTGGCAATTTAATGGTCCCTTCTAGCCACAAACTCCATGAAGAAACTCTCCCAAAGGAAACCATGTAATAAATATATTATTACAACCAATTAAATCAAGTCCACACTCACTAACCTAAAAGTCCATCACTATCCTCTTTGCCAGAGGTAAAGATCTCCTTTGGAGGTGTTACCCACATGGTAGAATAGCAAAATGAATCTGCTACACATCCTCCTTCCTTATACTCAAATTCAATTTGCTACGTACTCAGTCATATTTACCCCTCCATCTTAATCTCCCTCGCACACACTGATGTTCTTTTTTAAAGAAGGTTAAATAAATTAGGAGAGCAGCTTTGGGTTGTTGTTGTCTTGGTTTTTTTTTTAATTACATTCTCAATCAAAATAATTTCTGTCAGCAGGCAGCTTAATATAATATTCAAACCATGGCTATTTACCAAAACAGTAACTGCCTCTCACAGCTCCTAAAGCAAAGTCAAGTTACCTTAAAGGACAGAACTGTACAGCACTTTGGCAGCAAGCGAAAAAACTTTGCTTGTATATATGTATCCACATAAAATTTTTGAAATATGGTTATTCTTGCTGGTAGGTCTCTGTGATACATAGTTATATCAATACCTCTTGCAAGAGAAACTTACAGTTCTGAACAATAAAGTGATCACTTTAAAGAAGAATTCGCCTAGCGATCACTTTAAATAGTTATCATTAGGCCTAAAGAGCATTAAAAGTACTTGTGGCCAGGTTCAAAATGTATTTAAGGTATCTCTCTGAATTTCTACTGATTCCATCTGAATATCTGATACATACTGCACATCTCTGTGCACCTGAGTCCACTTGTACGCTAATCCCATATAAATCAACTTTATATGAGAAAGATATAACAATTTATTTTTGCTGTTATATGAAAGCAAAATAAACAGTAGGATGATTTAAGAGACTATTTATTTCAAATAAAAAACCTCATTAATACATCACAACCACGAGTTTACATATTTGAAGTTACCAGAAAGACACTCAATTATGCTAAAAATATATACTAGCATCCTGCTTAGGCCAAGTGGATGACATGTATTTGCTGAAAACAAACTTGCCAATTCCTCTGTCCTCTACAGAGCTCAATACCGTTAAACCTAAGCAGCAGTGAAAAACAAGCAGAAAAATCTGTATGGCTTAGCTAACATTTAAATCAAATTTTAACTACATGTTATGTATGCAAGTTCAGAGGGTTCTCAAACTAAAAATGTGGCAGTTGAGAGGCATATTTCTCAGTCAGACACACACAAAGGCACATGATGCAGACAAGGCATTGCCTGTCTCTGAACTCCTATACAAGGAAAAGAAAAGAAAAAACAGGTAACAGTATAAATTCCAAAGAAACACTCTGTGCCAATCAGCTGCAATAGTTACTCTCTCTAGTTGCAGATTCAGCCTTTGCAACTGCCACAGAATCCCTTGGCCAAGCAGGGCAAACAATTACAGGATTCTCTCACACATGTTCTAATAATTTAGACTATATACAAAAGAACATCCAAAAGCATACGTAGATATTTTTAAGAAAGAGGCAGATATAAACTATTATATGGCTTACTGCTGAGATTTTAACCAATAGCATCAAAGTATCTCAGTGAAAAAAAAGACATGATCTTGGGAACAAAGACGTGATGAAAACCCCAAACTGTCGCATTTGGCATGTTGTTCTCATAAGAGGAAACTAGAGTATATCCAAGACAGTATCACTCTTTCACTTGTATTACATTTCGTTGAGTGTGACCTGCACTTCCAGGATTTTATGCATATTCTCCTTCCATTCAGGCTGTGATCACAGGCCTAAATTGAGGGAGCATGCCACCTCAGTTCCCAGTTTTCAAAAAAATGTTTAAGTTTCAACTGCTTATCTGCCTCTGATTAAAAGAATTCAAGAGAGAGAAAGTAAGGGAAACATACAAAAGCACATAAGTGATACATACTGTAAAATGTAACTAGAGTATTTTCACCTCACTTTAAAACACCCTGTACAGTGTGTACATGTATACAAAAAGCACTCAAAATTCTCTGGTGGCCATTCCACCACAGAAGGAAGGTGAAGAAGAACTGAAATGAAGTTCAACCATTTTATTTTCATCTCAAACATTCTAAGGACCAGAGTGCACACAATCATGCAGTACATCTACTCTCTCTTTTCCAGCTTTTTTTCCCATAACTTCCAAAAGACTGGGACAAACCTTTCACACAATTTTGAGAAAGTACAAAGAACTAAAGTATATCTAACTAGTGCTTGTTCTAATTAAAATCAAAATGTAGAGGTGACAAAGAAATTAGTACTCCACTAAATATCTTTTATATTAGAAACAATGTGGGAGGAGAGTAAGAGAGTGCTGAGGGCAGGTATTATATCTGAGGGTTTTCCGTGGCATTTTCATGGACAGGAGAGATGCAGTTATCTCAAAAGGATTTTACAGAAAATTTAAAAAGCAGCTTCACTACTTTTGCCTTATAAAGATACACTTGTTAAACAAAAATGCCTTTTTCTGAGTATGTATGTTAGGAGCAATGAAAACACAGGTTGACAAATTAAAACAGAAGAGCTTATTAAATATATAAGGGAAAAATAATTGTGGTTATTGTGAAACTGGATACATAAGATTGTATTTTCTGTTGCATTTCTGTTAAGTATGATGTAACGTAATTCCTTGCCTGCAAGGAGGGAGGAAACCAATTTTGATAACAAGGCTAAATTTATGAAGTAAGAAACTGTGCCAAAACAGGCCACTCTTTACTTACACTGTAGAATGACTGACATGCTCAAAATAGTAATTTGGATTAATTCTTACTCTGATGGGAGTTGCTCACATTTCTGCTGACTGTAACAAAGAAAAACATTTGCTTTCCCCTGTAAGCAACTATCCAAGGGCAGATTTTTAGTAATTACAGTATTCGGAAGAATCCCTGGATTTGGACTCCTGCTCTCTGAAAAGCAGCACTAGAATATGCTCAGTTTATAAAAACTACAACTGGACCACAAAATTGCTCTAACCACTTCTTCATCTTTAAGGAGACTTGCTCTAACATCCTTCAGTCTCCTGACTATTCATTACTGATTAATTCAGGACAACCAGATGTCAGGATCTACCGACAGCCATGAAATAATAGCCCCAACTTAGTTTTCCTTCATGTTCAAAGGTAGGCTTTACACCCTTTCAGCCAAACTCTGAAAACCACAGTATCCTCCATAAACATTTCTACAAATATAAAGTATGTAATCTATAACAGTATTTCCTGTATACCTTTCCATGAGTTTACAGCAGATATTTTACAAATCCTTCTTCCTCTGCAAATGTCTCAATCTCAACAAACATCTGGCAGGACACCAAAAGTAAACCACTGTGCAAGTAGCAAGAGAGCTGAGGGCTACACATAGAAAGTACTCGAGTAATAGAGTATCTCCCACTGCCTACACACAAGACCGAAACCTCCTGCTGTTACTGCCATCACAGATCAGAAAAGGCAAGTTAGAGAAATCCATTTGTGTCATCGCATGTCCACTGGCCATCACTCAATGCTAACAAGCCAAAAATCTATAGGAAGTGCATTTACTGCTACTACTGATCAAACAAGATGTGGAAAGAGGAGGCTGTTCTGTTTTAGTCATCCTAAACCTGAGTTGCCAGATACTTGCAATAAAATGTCACTGAAAGAGGCTGAGAGATCAAGACTTGCACAGTCAGATGTATATGAATTGCCAACACAAAGATGGCAATGGGCTTTGCTATACTGTGTCTTCCATGATTATATTTGTTTCTAGTCATCTCCAACTCATCAAGGCACCTTGATTGTTCAGTCGAGGTTTAGAAATGAACTGTCCTTGTAGTCCTGTCCCTCCCTGCCGTTATCTTTGGAAAATCTTACCCATAAACAAAAACTGCAAACAGCCTGGCCTCTTTCCAGAAACTTTTTTAAGAGAGGCATGGCAGAAATGAAACAATATTTCCATGTATACTGCTTATATTGTAAATAGTTTGCATCAAAAAATAAATCACTGTGAGAGTTCAACCTATTTTTCCACTGAGAAGGAAGTCAGACACTGGCTCATTTGCAAAGGAGATTTTACAGCTGATTTAATATAATCTTCATTATCTGCTAGAAAGGAAGACCCAGATCTATTTAAACAAAATCCATACAACATAATCTTGGCTGAGCTAGCCAAAGTACAGGATCAACTCAAAACCCAACTACAGCACATATAAGACACGATAACAATCCATATTGCAAAAGATACCCAAAGCAAACCATTCCAATTAATTTCCAAGTCTTTCAGATCACACTTAAGTGTACATAAGAAAAGAGAGCCATACAAAAGAAATTAATTGAACTGTCTGGCATGTTGCTGCATTAAATCAGCAACAAATTAGTAGACAACAAGCTCCAAAGAAAAACCTGGAAGAAAGCTTTACTTCACACTTGCATCCCTTAACTTAGGAAAAGCAGAGAAAGAAAATTGATGGACTCTGTAGCAGCATTTTATTAAGTTAGAAAAATGATCAGAAGGTAATTTCAATTTGCACTTTTCAGATATTGAGAGACTATACTACAGACAAAAATCAGGAAGAAAAATTGGCATTGAAAGAAATCTTTTATAACATACACAAGTGTAGAATAAAGC
Organism: Gymnorhina tibicen; assembly: GCA_013399875.1. Taxonomy (NCBI): domain Eukaryota; kingdom Metazoa; phylum Chordata; class Aves; order Passeriformes; family Artamidae; genus Gymnorhina; species Gymnorhina tibicen. The sequence continues at coordinate 523,166 of VXAZ01000937.1, forward strand.
AAAATATTTAAAGTTAGAAAAGATCCACATAGGATTTCAAAAACAGGCAAGAACAGGCAGCATGGGATAAATAATGAACTTGCTCATCAAAAAGTTTATGTTTCTGCCTTGACTATGCCAGCAATTACTCAGTGTAAACCTAAGGAAAACCTTAAAAGTTGCAATGGTAAATTGCAAAAAAACAACTCCTATATATCATTGATTTTGTGACCTTTTGTCTTATATCAAAGGAGCTTGCCATCATCTCTTTGCAAAATTCTGGAATTGACAGTACTCAAGGAAACATTTAATATCTTTCAATGGTAATGAAATTGACTATTATTCAAGTGATGCCCTACTTTCTCTTTCCCAAGAACTGTAATTGTAAGAGTTTTTTAAAATCAATGCTTTTGTAAACACAAAACAATCTAGTCTACTCACTTTCCAGAATCAAACTATGCAATGATGGTAAACCTCTCATACAAAATCCAAGTATGTTAAAGGCTGCCAAACCAGGAAGATAAGTACTCTGGTGGCTCCATTTTTGATCTAAAATAACAAAGACATAATTCTATCATTATGAAATGACATAGAAGAAGCAGACTTTCCAATTAATTTTACCAATTACACTGTACGCACCTCAAAACGGGGCCTAAATCTAACATAAATTAGTATCAGAAAAAAACCCCAACAAAGTAGAGTAAATAAAGCAGACTTGAAGTGTACCCTAAAGAAAGTGCTCTAAGTCACATGCCAGTCCGAGCTATGATGGCTATTTACAAAGTGCATTACCAAAAAAAAAGTAGAATATATGAAGAAACTGCCTACTGGTTTAAAGGCACTGAGATACCTAGGTCTCTTTATTACAGAAAGTTTTCATCTAATCTGAAGTTATACACCTGAAAACACCCACTAAGAATAAAGACTACTACATAATTTTGGGTTGATCAAAATGGCAGATTATAAATAAGGGGGGTTTTAATCTACTTACTAGGTAATTTTTTTCAAGTATTCATAATATTTACAACTAGATTAATTTTTTCAATCTATGACTAAATATTCCTAGATTCAGGAAAATTGAAGTGCTTTCTGTCAAAAATTCAACACAATAAAATATATTCAAGTAGTTAATAGAAAAAATAGAACATTAAGTTCTTGATAAGCACACACAAACTTAATGCAAGCCTAACTATGAATTTAGAAACAAACCATTGCAAGTATTGTATCTTTATTCTGCATGTTACATTGTTTTCTAATCTTTGAGATACAAATCATTTATTGTCAGCTAATATTATAGGTTTAAAAAATGTATATTTATCAGTCAATGGAAGCAGAAAAAGGTGGCCAGAAAACTATGGCCCTATCCTTCCATTTGCTAATCCTCAAACATATCCAAGTGGTAATTGCAGTACAAATTTCGATTCCATTTCTCAGAAAGCATTATGAACTTCTTGGAAGGACCCAGCTGAAATGGGTTAGGGCAACGCCAAGCCCTAATTGATTTGTCTAGTACCACCCACAGCAATATGTTCCTATTTCTACACATTACCTCAGTAAAGTCCACAATTAATTAAACTACCATATCTGAAAACAGAAAATAGGTAACAGTATTTACTTTAAATTTGTCTTTGCCACAATACATCAGACTTTAGAAAAAAAAAAAAAGGAAAAAAAACCCAACGAAACAGGACAAAGATTAAATTAGTTACAAAGTCCCACTGTCAGGAAACAAGGCAGGCCTACAAAGAAACTCATTTAGAGTTTTCATACAGTGAAGAGGATGCCTCAAAAGCAGTATTTTTAACAAGCATGCAGTGGGGAGGGGGAGGAATATATCTGAACTTCCAGTCTACAGATAGCCTTCTTCCCTCCTTAGACAGATGCACAATTAATATGGTACCAGGCAGTTATGATCCATTCCTATTCCACAAATTTTTAACATTCAACTGTGAAAGATTTACAGTTACCATCTAGTTACTTTAACATTAAGTATTTTTTTACAACATAAAACATTACAGCCACAAAATAACAGAAGCACACTAAGTAAAATAGTCTGGCATCTACTCATAACAGAAACCTCTCCTCTCTCCTTTTTAATGCACCATCACAGCTGTGGTCACAGATAGCGAGTAGCAGGAGGGCACGATTCCACATGTTAGGAAACAAGTTAGAAGTTACCTCTGATCAACAGACCAGGCTAGCTGTTTGCTTGCTGAGTGCTGTACAGACTATCAGCAGCAGTGAGTGAGAACACATAGCTACAGCACACAAACCAGATGTCAAAGATCTGCAAAACAACTGGTCCAGAGGTGGTTGTTACCTATTCAAACCACTTATCTGAACACTCAAATTAAGCATAGTAATTACAGCCATGCTGCAAGCTCCAAGTGTTCTCTCACTGTCAAATTGCTCTCACACATATTTAAGAGATTATTTCCATAAAAAGCCTGACTACTTGTCCCAGACGTACTTCAACAGTGCAAGAGAAGCAAACTACCCTCCACTTGCCATTGTGGGCCAGTCTGTTGTTCTGTCAGTCAATTCAGGATTGGTCCTGCTATTTGTTTGCCTATGCTTTCATCACATGTCTTTGTCTATCTCTAAGTCACCTTGTTAAATTGAGGTTTTCATTACTCATTCTGATTCCAAAGCTAACACTGGACAGGTAAACCTGCTAAGATAATCCTAAGTACTAGTTCATTAAAGTTCAGATGTTTAGTAATGGAAATAGTAAGAACAGATTGCATAACCGTTTATTTTATGTAGGCCAAACCAAACATATTTTCACACACTACTGATTTTTACTGTATCTCTTGTCAATGCTACTGAAACTCACTGGAAGGTCTTAATATATACTGTAATTTAGAAATTCATGTATTTAGTGTTCAATAAATCACATGGAAGCCCTTTGGAAGTTTTGCAAGTTTCATCCTACCTTTGATCTTAGTTCAATAAATTTAAGATACTGGACCACACAGAGTCTCTAATAAGGTAACTGTATAAGCTTCTCCAATGGCAGAATATGGCTGCAGGCACTTGCCCTTGCCATGTTACATGTCAAGACAGCTGATAAGTGTACATACTACAGCTCCAGGGCTTCCCAGAAACTATGCATACACTACTCAAGAAATCAGGCAGGCAAGAACTAAACACCACTCCTAATTACTTGGTTCAGCCTACCTCTAGCCATCAAAGAAGCTGTGGGCATCACCAAGCTGTTCTCACCTGCCATTATTCTTCCAGGCAGAATAAAGGGGCTCAACTCTTCCCTATTACAACAAAACACATATCATAGGTGACATCTGAGAAAAATATGCCCAGGAGTACAGTATTTGTTTCAAAAACCCCATGGGCTTTGCAAGAGATGGACTTATGAATCATCTTAGTGGGTAATAAGCAAGTTGTATGTTTACTAGGTGGGGTGTGATTTTTCCTACTAACAGGCAAATACATTTACAACTAGCTGATTAATATGAACAGACAAAAAGATCATGCTTTACAATAAAATGTGATTTTTTTAATGTAGTAAGACTGGAAAATACCATCAAATCAATTTGGTAACCTATGAAATTTTCAATGTCATACTTCATTAATCACCTAAGACATCAATGGATATTTATATTGATTTCTGCAGACTTTAATAGTCTACTATGATTACTCTAAACTCTAGATTGTAGGTTCCTTTTAAAACTTGTGAGTCACAATAGCATCCCTGTTTTTGAAAGTTACAATGCATTAAGTGACATAATTATGTTCTACTCAATATACAGCACAGTCCTTCTCCCAACCCTCAGTTGTGCTGCGTTATTAATAAAGAGATGAAAAACAACAGTTTCAGCTAAAATCCTTCTAGTATCTGATAGATATATTCATGAATAACGGCAGTGGAGCCATCTTTGGAAATTACTCTTCTTCAAGAAAAGATCACGAATCACTTCAGATTTAACATGCCTTGCAAACAACTTCTAGTGATGGCAATTCCACAGTCTTCCTAGGAAATTTATTTCAGTCCTCATCTCTACTTGTTCTTGGAAAAGGTTCTTTTCTCCTAATGTCTACTAAGCTCTAATCTGAATTCTTCCTCCTGCAACTTAAAAGTCATAATGTCCTGTCATATCCCAAACAATGTGGAGAACCATCTTTTTATCATCCTTCTACATATCCAACGACAATAAATGCAACTCTCTCAGCATCATCCTCTCCGACTAAAATAAACCCCAACCTTTTTTAAAGTAACCAGGGTGGTGAGAGGGAAGGGGAAGAGAAGGAAGAAATTCTTGTGATGAAGAAAACTGCCAGTTTTAGTGATGAGTTCTCTATTTTTGAGAGAAATAAAAGGGAAGACGTTCAGGAAATCGAAACAGAAATATTCAAAACATTTCTCAATTTAACAGCCTGACTATCCATTGTTAGGAAAGCAATACCCAAGGGAACACAGCATCTTTCATTATATTGCCTATATCACTGCATGCACCATCAGGACTCTCAGGAACGAGAGCGAGTTCTCCAGTAAAAGCAACATGCTCAACTAATTAAACACATGTCACTTCTGATCTACAGTAACAGTTTACACTGACACTAACAGGATTTAACAATTTTTGTACACATCATAAGTATTGCCTCTGATGTCTTCCAAATATGTTAAGATTTCACTTCACAAAAATGATCATTCAAATCTGAGAAGAATAATCAGATCTAATCTGGTTTCTGAACGGATTCTTAAAGCCTTACTTGTCATAGTTCAGTGCTCCTCATTCACAACAGGTTTCTTTTTACAGATTTTTGCATTGCTGTTTTGCACAACACAAAGCACACAATTTGTTGAGTTGCTATCCTGCATCTAACCAAACAATGCTGCAAGGAGAAATATACTATTCTGAAGGGTTTGATTTGACTATGTTAGTCCTACAGGCAGAATACAAACTGAAAACAGAGATTCTGAAGAACAATTTTAAGTATAAGCATGTGAAAAAAAAAGAAGGCTGTAGAAAAAAGCCTGGGAAGATACCATCTTAAAATACAGTGCCTTCCAAAAGATATTTCTGGTTGTAATAAATAAGACCTTAGAGAGCTGGCCTTCAATTTGTAGCATGAATTGTGCTAAACACCACATTTCTAGAACACAGCTACATGTCAGATACTTCTTAGGAAAGGATATAGTTTGTCCCAGTCAAAAAGAAAGGGGAAAAAAAACCCCAAGCAAATATTGCATTTGTCAGTGGCCATTTTCTCCTTTTCAAAGATTCCACCATGTGTCAAACTCCACCCTACAGAAATACCTTTATTAAACTGATGACACAGTTGCGTTCACAAACATGAGATCAAGAGACAAGCTCTCCCAGCAGACAGCCTCATGTATCACAGTCACAAACAGTACTAAAATTTAGTTGATGTCTTATCATAAGAAAAAGACACACCCTTTAAAACTCTGCTGTCATCAAACAGCGAAAAAAGTTTGTGTATGGATGAATTTTTGCTTAAAGAAATTCCAGAATTCCAGTGGAACCTGCCAATACAAGAATCCATTGCATTCAGCTACCTTAACATGACATGCTCCTCATTCATTTTCACAACTGCTGGAATCCCTTCCATGTCCTGTGGGTCCTTGCTTTAAATGAGGGCAGTCAGTGGCACAATATTATATATGAAGGGTCAGTAGTTCTGAAATGCATTCACTCTCATTGCTCAGAAAGACAGCTGGACATAGTGACCTTCAGAACAAGGTTCATCTTTTTTTCCCATGCTTTGTGCAAGAAAAATAAACTGAAAATGGCAGGGAGCCTTGATAACTAGCTGAGGAAGCAGCCAGTGCTGATCCTACTGCAAAAAAACCTACCCCAAGTCATAGTGGAATAATAAATAGTAACAAACAGCAAAGCAAAAGTAGTTTTGCTTCTCCATCCTGACAGCTGTTTAGTATTAACTAGGTTTTGTGCCTGCTGATCAACAGCTGAGAAAAATCTCTACTGGAGCAAAAATTTTCATCTAGCATGTCTGTCACATATGCCCATACCTCTGAGTTGCCTGTAGCCTGATCAACACCTGACCCTCTTATAACTACTACTTACAGTTAAACACTACTTTGATGTATTTGTCCTTTTTTCATGCATACTAGACCAATGCTGTCACTGAAGAACCAAGCTGATCTCAGTTTCCTCCACTGGTAAGTGAACTTTAGTCCACTTCAGTCAACACAAGCTATCAAAATGTAGAGTCATCTTACAAACTGAAAATAAATTTAGAACTGTGATATATGACCAAAGCTGAAGCAGTAAGTTTTCTGCAACTTCAAAACAAAAAAAAATTAATATTTAATGCTGATATATAAAAAGCACAAATGAAAGTTGATTGTCAGAATCAGAACACAAGAACTATGTTGGAAGTAATGACAAAAAATGATAGCAAACAAGAAGGTTCTGAAACACTACAATATGAACATCAAAACCAGTTAATATAGGGCTGGTGTTCCTAATTAACAAACTATCTGCATTACATGACCTTGTAAAGAGTAGTGTCTTAAGCACATAAAATGGTCACAAAATGAAAAGTGTACACACTAAAAACCATTATGTCATGGACTTTGCTAACCTAAATTTGCTATGAGTTCCATGTCATCAAGACCCAGGCAGTTTCACTGGTCACTTTGGTATACCTCACGTTTCACTACTGACGTGTACTTAAGTCAAACAGCTGCACTTGTGCACTTAAGCAACTTGCTTAGAACTTTGACTGAAAAGCAGTATCAGTATTTTGGGTTACAAAGTGGGGTTTATATTTTTATTCCTATACAAGCAGCATTTAGCCACACTTGATCAAGTACTCTGTGCAATGCATTAGGTACCATGTTAGAAACAGGTCATGAATGGAGCCACCTTGTTTCATACAGCAGAGCAGTAGCCTCCTGTGCAGAACACCCAATTCTATTCATTCACAAACGTACTTTGTTGCCTGCAAAGAGCATCTCCGAACTTCCCCCAGTTTCTTCCAGTAACTACACTGTGAGAACTATGAAAGCTAACAGTGCCAAGTAAGTGCCACCTGAACAGCCAAATGCCTCCAAACCACACAGCACAGCAGCTCTTCTAGTACTCTCATTATCTATAGTGTTTCCCTCCTCACTTAGAGGAGCACTGAAAAACAAAAGGAACTTTGACCTATTTGGAGGACTTGCAAAAATGAGGTAAAAATATGCAAGATTACGACATCACTATAAAATTAATGAAGCCCTTGCCTCTACCTTTCCCATCACTGAAACAGGTTCAAAAGCTGTCTTGAGCACAAGAGGAAGTGCTGCCCCTTTTATGGCTCTCTGAAAAGACCTGGAGGAAGAAGCATCAATCCACAGAACACAACAGTAAAGAGCAAATACATGCAAGGTATTAGTACTACAAGAGAAGAGGAGGGAAGATAATGATTTGGGAGGGAGTATGTGGAAAAGAACAGAAATAGTGCCTGTTTGGGAACTTACTGGTCTAATAATTACACAAAGAAAAGCTATTCTAAAACAAACTGCGAGATTGCTACATTCAAGACTGCCAAAATGAAATAAAATGCCAGCATGCCTGTAGAAGTTAAATTTAATACTCTTCTGCCAGGCTCCCCTTCCTCTGTCATATGCCTTTTAGTTTTAAGACCTCCAAATTCCCCCAGAGAGTCCTGCTTCCCTTAAAGCTTTAGGTGGGACAGTTCTGGAGATGTACTAGAGTTTAAGCAAAGATGACTTCTGCATAATAACAATACTACATAGAACTCCACACTGTAGAAACGTGAAGACAAGTGGTGAATGAAGCAATTTTAAAGAGTTTCTTCATTTATGCTGCCTACAGCCACAGGTGAAAGCAGCCCCACAGAGGTGAGCTTAATTCCCAAAAACAGCTGTGCTACCAAAGTCATGGTCAGGCTGGCATTGCTCAAAACTGTAATTTCAGTGAGGGAGTTCTGCCTTGCCCTCAGAAAGGTATGTCCAGCATAAGCACAGGTAATAGATTTTACTTGCTAAAAATCAAGTTCTTGGCAAATGACAGTACTTTTATGAAGACAACACAACACACATCTTTGAGAGACCACCACACTTGCAGACTACTGCCTATGTATAACCAAGAGTCAGAATGACCCACTCTCTCTTCTACATGTAATGTCCAAGCCAGTCTCCTAGGTCTTTCCCTTACCATTATCGTACTGGAAGTCAAAAAAAGAACAACATCGGTCAGAGCTACAGAGCTTCCCTGTCATGAAAGATTAGCACAAGAGAAACCAAGGACAGTAAGAAAAGGGAAAAGTATTTCTGGACTGAAAAAAAAAACCCCAAAAGAATTTGAAACCTTAAAGCAGTACCGGTATAACTGTCCTTAACAGCTCTCTCTCCTGACCCCCTCTTAAAACAAACATATAAATAACCAAACTCCAAAGGAGTCAAGTAACAAAGTTCTATGCCCCATGCTGTCATTCCCAGCATTCTTAACTCTGCACTGATGAAGCAGGACTGTCAGTGTTTCGCCACAAGTCTTGTCAATGTTTCGGATCTATTCACACCTATTTTTCATATGCTTATTTCTTACTTTTGAGCTCTGAAGTGAGAGGGATGTTGATAGGACACAACATGGAGAAGCAACTTAAGAGTACAGTCCAACTCTGTCAACAGTACTGGATGCAGTAACAACTGAAAAATCCAGCGTGCATATCCAAAGTTATTACTGGCTTACCTATAGGTACTAACTAAATATGGAAACAAAACAACTTTCCCTTGAGTAAATGAAATTTATTTCCAGAAGCAAATACTACAGCAAATACTTCAGCTCTTCTCCACTCCTTGTTCCCCCCGCAACCCTCAACTCTTCTGCATGTATTGAACAACCTTCAAAAATTGTCTGTCTTTTCATCATTCAGAATATGAGGACAAGTATAGCTGGCCTAGGGATGCACTCATTCTGAATGAGTAACATAACTATGCAACTCTTATCTGTAGGATCTTCAGTAACAAATTATATGCTCCCTAAATCTTTGACTTTCACTGTACAATCAGAAATAATACTTGCAATAAAGCTAAAATTAAAATATTATTATATGTGACAGTATTATTTCAATAAAATGTGGCTTCTTTTGTATTGAACTAAGAAGGAACAAACTTTTGATTTCCTTTCACAAATGCCACTTCTTTGTTGCAACAGCAAGAACTAGTGCCAACAACTGTTTTTAAAAGTTTCAGAACAGAAAATAAGCTTACTTTCACAAGAACATTCAACCATTGGGTAACTGCACCTTCAGACTATCATTTAGCAACCTGAACTTTTGGTTAAAGTTTTCTAGGATGCAATAATAGAAAGGTATGCACATTGGGAAGGGCGTGTTTACCTTTCAATCGAGCTGGTTATCAGCCCATAACAGTTTCACTTACTGGGACTCAAGTATGTCAGTTGTTTTTCACATATCAGACTGTTTTGATTTTCACATTCATAGTCAATTGCCTGTTTCCAAAACTCTTCTCGAGTATGAGCTGAGTAAAAAAACAAAATTATTTTACTCCACCCAGTCCTTATAGGCTTTCCTCTGCAATGTCTCTCTGCCCTCCAGCACACTACTTTTGATATACTCAAGTACTGGAAAGGAGATTCCAGCTTTCAGAAGCTAGCATTAAAAAAATGCACATTGCAGCCTGATCCTAAAAGAGTCTGTGGAGGAAAAAACCCCATATTCTACCCTAAAGATGAACACTCATCTCATCAGTGATGAGAAGTCTCAAAGCCTCCACACCTTGGTGAAGAGAGCCTTCTGAGCTTCGAGTCTTGTAAAAGAATGATTACCCTTTCAAGGTCTTATATTGAATGAGATTAATCTCTGTCAGATTGCAGTCCACAACTTCTTCCCCGTCTTCTGCTCTGTAGACAATTCCTTCTGCTCTAATTAGCTTTAGGTGTCTTATTTAACAAAATCATTTTAAAGGCCATTTTTTAATAGCACTGTGAATAGAGACATACACTCCAACAGTCTCTTGCATGCAGGCTGTTCAAATTTCCATTAACTGCTTTATCATCCTTCCTTCATCCTCCTAAGCTGAAAGTTTCAACATTTACAATAGCAAACAAACAAAAAAAACAAAAAAACCCCCACCCAAGTAGGCAACTAAATGGGACTGTGAAGAAACAAGCTATTTCCCTATGTTGTTTGCTATCTCAGCTGAAGCTGGGAGAAATGGCAAGGGTTGACACTACTCCCTTCCTGGTTCAGTTTAGCATATTTTGAGCTAACACAGCTGTTTTTTTATGGACGAAAGTCAAAGAGCATTCATGGAGCTTTCCATAGGCTCTGCTATCAAATGCAATACAATACATTGGCTCTGCAGTCTGGAAAAAGGGAACACAGACTACTCAAGAAACGATGCAGGAAGAAACGCTGCTTCAGTTACTCCCCCTGTGTTGCGTCACAAATTGGGTGTAACGTCTTTAAAAAAAAACAACCAGACAATCTGTAAGGCATGAACAACTAAGGGGTGCCATTTGAAAGATGCTGCAGTTCAAGTTCTACAAAGTAGAACCCAGTTACTTCAGAAATAAAGTATGGATAAAAAGTTGGAACTCTGTAGATTTGCATTAAGCAACTAAGATGTTCTGTTTGCACCCTCATAGATGCCAAAGAGCCAAGACTACTTAACAAGTTTCCTCAAGCTGGGATACAGTTCCAAATCACAGCTAAAATTATCTGACAATCTCCTGCCTCTCACTAGCAGTAAGGTTTTTTCTTGATTTTTTAGGGATTCAGCTAAGTGATCTAAAGAAGCAGAAAGTTTTTCTTTGTGTGGGTAGAAGGGAAGGATAGGCTTTTTGCAGGAAGGGAACTCCCTGAAGTGGCTCACCATCCGGTGGGGAAAACAGCAGAGCAAGACAAAAGAAGTGACATCTGAGACCTGGAGAAGGGAAGATGTGGAACCATCCTTTTCAGCAGATAAATCTTGCTGCAACGGAGACTTGTAAACAGAAAGGAAACCGGGATGCTCCTATAAAATACTCTCAAGTTTTATTTGAATTCTTGAGCAGAATGTCAACTCCTGGCCTCTCAAACAAAGCAGGCAGGTCTACAGACATGAAGTTTACTCTAAAAAACAGTGCTTTGGATATGTGGTATGGGGAAGATGTCCCCCTTGGCTTTCACCAGCCTTGGAGAAACTTAATTCTGATAGCTGCTATGGGACATAGAGATTCAAATATATTTTTTGCTTCAATAAAATACACTCTGTTTCATTTAAGCTTTCTTCTCTTATCATTTTATTTCCAGTTTTTAATCCAGAACTGGATACCTGCCTTACTGGAATTATTTACACATTTAATTTTTTTAAGCAAATCACCCTTTAAAGGGAGCTTGGACTAATCTGACATATCTAGGGTGTTTTCTGTTCCCCAAAGATAACTAATCCAGCTTTAGCAGCTTTTCAGACAAGCCATTTTATCCTTTGTATCTGGGAGTTTAGAAGATGGAACACACTATCATTTAAGGTACAGAAGCTCCTCTGAAGCTGGTTTTGTCAAGTAGCAGGCTCAAGAAGGAAGCTGAACCTGGAGGATCCAAATGACTTTTTGACTTGGCTCAAGCACTAGGAGACAGACCCCATGATTTCACATATCTGCCTAATGATACAGGCAAACAATGCAGATTACAGGAAAAAAATGGTACACTCATTTTTTATGACTATAAAGGGAAAAAATAAGTCTTTCAACTTCACTTTACTGCCTTCACATCCCTTCTACAGCAACAGTGATCTTAGCCTATTAAAAGTGAACAAGTGTCTAGGAATATTAGATGGAAGGAGAGAAAAATTCATGAAATCAAGACAAAGACAACCTGATGAACATATAACACTGCTGGAACAACTGTATACAGACATTCTTCTGTATGAAATTTATTAAAACTTAGTATTTTCTTTTCTTATAAATAACAGCATTAAGTATAATTCAGCAAAAGTCAGATGATTAGTACAGTGCAAAGCTTGGTGAGAACAGCAGAAAAAAACAGGAAAAGAACCTCCAAAAAGTGTTGGAAAATGCACTTTGAACTGAGAAAGCCACATTCAAATGTGAGAAAAGAGAAGGGACAGAAAGAACAGCTACGACTTTCACTTGGAAATTTTAAGTTTTGTTAGACTGAGACTTTAAATTCAGATTTTATGACTAGATAAAACTGAAGTTCTCATAAAGTATGCAGGTGATAAATGAGTCATCAAACAAGATAAAAATTATCTTGCTAGATTAAAAACATCTTGCTTTGCTGTGTTATGGTAAATTCTCTGATTTTCACAGATAACACAGAGTAGCTGAGGTAGGATAGGACCTCTGAAAATTCAGTCTAAGTACTCCAAATAAAAGCAAGGGCAGCTAGAGGAGACTGCTCAGGTCTACATCTGGTTGGTTTTCAGTATGTCCATAGTCTCACTGGGCAACCTGTGCCCACATCAAATCATCCTCACAGCAACAAAAAACCCTACAAATCAAAACAAACAGGCAAGCAGACTAAAAATAAAGAAAAAACCAAAAAACCCCCCCCCTTCTTTCTTGTGTTTTAATGGTAATTCATTTTGTGTCTTGTCATTGAGCACAACTGAGAAAGGTCCAAGGCTCTTTTTCTTCTATTCCCCCTCCCCAGTCAGGTACTTATTAAATAGGATTCCCCCATGAGCTTTCCCTTCTCCAAACTAAAGCACTGAAGCAAACCAGAAGTGAATATGCTCTTTTAACAGTGCACTCCAATCTTCTCTATCACACCACGCAGCACACTTCATGAACCCATCTACTCTGACTAATGAGTGTTTACTTGCTGTTTCCACACCCAGTGCCTCTCAGCCCTGGAAAGAGTTCAAATCACGTTAAATGATGAAAGTATCTTAAAAATTGTATTTTTTCCTCATATAGAAGCATTATGAGCTTCAGCTCTAAGGAAACCACACTCACAAGAAGCAAGTTTATTAACTTGCAATGCTGCAAGTTGCAATGCTGCAAGTTGCAATGCTGACGAGAGACAAGTCGCAGCTATTCTAGCTTTTACTTTTCTCCGTAGTACTTTTAACTGCTCTACACAGTTCCAGCTAAGGAACAATTATAACTCTTCCATATACTAACTGAACGCTAGAAAACCCTTTTTGCCAATGAAAGTGTTTACTAAGGAATATGCATAGATGTGCCATGAAAACCCATACCATGTGCATAAACAAGCATGCCAGCAAAATTTAAGTACAGGCTGGTCTGACACTTGCTTCTCTGCCCTGAATCATGGCATTCATAACCAGTGGGGTATCTCACAAGTGTAACGGACATGTAAGACCAGGACTGCAAGTTCCTGATACACAGACAGTGATATACAGTTCAAAAAAGAAGGTATACAAAATTTATCAAAATCAGAGAAATTTTGTATTGGTACTCCTTTTGCGAAGTGGGGGGAAGAGGAAGCTTCCAATTTCTGACCATGTTTTCAATCTACATTCATAATTTTCAGTGTTATGCTGACTGTTTATATTAAAATACTAACAAATGCTAATATATCTGTTCCTTGCTCTTAAGAACTGGTATGTATTGATCATATGTACAAGAAACGTATACTAAAGTCTTCAAACTAATTTCATAGATTCATTCAACGCAGACAATGTAAAAATGTTATCCTGCACTTAAACTAGAATATGAAATTCACAAACTTCAGATTTTATGTACATCAGCTTCTGAGTTCAGGTTCTCACTTTTCAATTTGATTTTCAGTATTCTATTTGATTTGTTTCATAATTTATTTTTTTTTAAGTAAAAGTAAAATTTATAGAAGCAGCTGAACTGACTGCATATTTACCACAACAAATGCACACTGCCAGTATTTATTGCAGTAAGCAACTTCAGGGGACAGCAGGGGTGGAAAAACATAAAACAAAACCAGCTGTGATCTCATTAGCCAAGCTCATTATGTAAGACCTCATTAGCCACCATCCCACAATAATGTGAATAAACCCTATGGACACTGATGAAATGGAAGTGATCATATACAGAATTGTATAATCATATAGCACTACAGCACACTGTCAACTTAGTAGTTGAAGTTCCAGGATGCATTTGGGTAAGAGCTCCACTAATGCACATGCAGAAAGCCAACGGTCGGGCTTTGTAAATGCAAAGCCCCTTCTGCCTAATCACTGAAGTATGAGTAGGAGCTCAAATATGAACAGAAGCAACAGAGTAAGGGACAGGACGTGTGTTGCCCAAAACTGAAACTTCAAAACAACTTCAGCATCCTTCCATAAGTATGTTTTATGTTAGTATCATTTAGTACTTCTGCAATATGAGAAATATGAACAGAATTTTATTTGGGGCTATTACATATAGGCTTCATCTTGATTTCTCAATTTGTCCCTCTCTTTGATTTGTAAAAAATTTATCCACTTTTTAGTTTTGTATTAAGTTCTGAAAAACAAATGGGCTGTAATTATATGAAGTTTAATAAACTTTTGGTCGTTCCAGCTGACTTCAGGGGATTTTTCCCCCTTTCTCCATCAGCTTTGTCACATGAAAGATGAACTGCACTGCTACGTGCAAACCTTTACTGGCAGCCTGGACCCGAAGTGATCATCAGCTACTACAGCCTCACTTGGAAGAGTTATTTATCAGGATAACAAAAATTTCCTAGATAAAGCTGTTCAGCTTTTTAAGCAATTTTTCAAAATGTTCCAGTATTCTAAGCCAGTGTTGTAGCGTTTTGGGCCATTCTGAAACAAGCATGGAGCTTAGAAAGTTAAAAATATTCTCAGATTTCTCCTCTTCTGCAGCAATTTTCACTTTCTCATTAATTGGTTTGTGTTTGAGTGCTACAGTCAACAGTTTAATGCTGCACTAGAATAGAGAGATCATTCCCATTAGAAACTTTATTTTGCTGGGGTTTTTAACTACTTAAAAAGTAAAAAGTAGGTGTTAAAATCTACAAAAAAACCCAGATATTTTTCAATACAGTATTTTTCCAGCCCTCCCCCTGCCCACCTCCAGAAGATAATTTCTTGGTCATCCAGATCCACTGAGATACTTTGTTTTGTATGAAATGCCATTTACAAAATAATAATGCAACATGACAGCTGTGACAGAAATTAAATCATGTAGCAAAGTTATTTTTTGCATAATTAGTCCAATTTTCAACATGAATGAAAAGAATTCTTTACATGAACCTAAACACATAACATGATTCCTGAGAAACTAACTTGAAAAAGCACCTGAAAAAAACCATCTTTCCTTTAAAACACGAATGAAAATTTCTGCAGAGTTGATATGAGAAGACTTCCAGATAGCCACATGACAATACCAGACTTCCAAGAACAGATAGAGATTTCAATACTGTATGTTTATTTAACATGATTCTCCCTACACTAGTCTCCAAAAGGTACATTTTATACCTTTAACACACATTCATTCAGACAAAGGGGCAACAGTACCTACTCAGGGAAGGACAAAATAAAACAGGCATACTATGCAGATATCAACAACAGAAGCCTCAGACTTTTGAGTGATAAATTAAGATACCTTTTATCAAACAATGTCACAAGATTACAAGTCAAAACTCATATTCTGGAGATTCAAGACATAGACAAGTATTATCAATCAGCATTTGTAAACATTTGAAGATACATACATACATATATATATAGGTAAGAATAACTAAACTATTAAAATTACTTTTTCCCCCTTCTCTGGAATGAATACAAAATATTCCAGGTAAGGATTTATACCTATCTACAACACTTATGGTGAGCCTAGAAACCACCCACCAGCCAGCAGTGATGGAATTTCCCATTTCTCAAGAAATGGTGTGGGTGGCATCAGGCAAAGATGACCTCTAATGTTCACATGTCACTCTGAAGATGCATGTGTATTGATGATCCAAAGCTACACAATGATTTCCTCAAGGTCCCCAAATGACACAACATCTGAGAAGCCAACATCCCATTATACCACTATAGTCCCTATTTTCATTTCCCTGCACCTCCAGAAAGAAAAGATGGAAACATAAGTAGAAAAAGAAAAAAAAAAAAAAAAAGTGTTCAAAACTTCTCCATGAAACAGCAGATAAAGGCCATCAACTAAGCTGAATACAAAAAAAAAATCCTCAACCAACAAAACCAAACCAAAACAAAACCACCAAGAAACAACAAACCAAACACCCTCATAACGATAGAAAAAAAGCTGTTCAACAGCTGTTTTGGAAAGTGGGTTAGTGTTACAAAACCATTAAAAGTTTCTGCAGTTTCAGGGGAAGTAAAGAAGACATGACTTCTAAAAACATAAGAGTTTATCCTTTCTTCTGTTATCCTCACAGAATTTTATTCTGAAAAATGAAGCATTTAACCATTGTCCATTTCCACATAAACAGACCTTGCCTTGAAAAACAGAAGTGCGTGACCTAATATCAAATGCCGTTAGTTCATTTCTGGGTGAAAGGATTTCAATTTATATCATATAATTCACTCAAAGCAGGTTTACAAGTTTATACTGACATACCTGCTCAGTGACGTGCTATTTTTGAGATATGGTAGTACAAAACTACTCTCGTTTGGCCAGGGAGAAACTTCAGCAGATACACTTGCTCAGATCACCGAGGAACTTAGGAGGTTAAGCAAACTCTTTTGTAAAGAAAGGAAAGAAAAGTGCCTCATCAAGAAAAAAGTATTAGAGATACTTAGTACATGAGAGATATTTGATTCTGACAGTTAACATTTTCAGGGCAGTTAAGTAAAGAATAAGCAACATCTGCTTGGAATGCATACTGACCCTTAGAAATTGACAGTATCGTTCGCTCAATACAATGTAAATGTAAACCCTAAAGATTAACCTTACTGTATTCCACATCTTTTCCGCTAAGTTATCAGAGATGCGTAACATGACAAAATGAGGAACAGAAATATTCCTCTGGTTTAATTTTAATGACAGGTTTAAAAAAAAACCCAAAAAAAACCCCAAGGAAAGCTGGGAGAAAATAACACCTACTCAACACTGCACTCGCCTATGTCACTATGCACAATTAGGCAGCAACTGCTTTCCATGTAGAAAAGGATGCAGTTCTCTTGCTGAACAATAATTTTAGTTTATATACTATGATTTTTGCTTTAAAATCCACTTTGACATCTTCAACAGGAAATGCCCTATAAATTTAGAGCAGCCTTTAACAGTTGGATTGAAGTTGGATTGGTAGCACTTTCTTCTAAGGAACTCATAGTTTAAGGACATGGTCATCAAGAGAAGCAAGTAAGTTACTTGTCTTAAGAGCAGAGGAACAAAGATAAGGGAGGTTATTAGATGAAGAACATTCCACCTACTTGGAATACAACCTCATACTAAGAGAACCACCTCTTGCAAGAGCACAAAACACTTGCCATAAGATGAGAAGGGTTGTTGAAAAGGGAGGTTTCACTGAGCACAGTGAAAATGCTCAGCTTACTGACATCAGTGTTTACACATAGAGGTTTGTCGCAGTGAGCAGCAAGTTACACCACTTTGCCACAGAAGCTCAATATTGAACAATCCACACACAGCATCAGAAAGTGTGACTCATGAATGTCCTCCAGTCACACTGGTTTTCAAAGTGGGAGGCATGGAGCAGGTTGCCAGCAACTGCGAGAGCATAGAAATCAATGGTTTGTACACACGTATGCACATAAACAGCCTCAGCTTAAATAACTGTCCAGCATCTATCTTTTGCAAGAAAATGCAATTACACAAATGCTCACCCAAAAAAAAAAAAATTTAAGTGTTAATTGGCTCAAAACAAACAAACTAAAAAACACTCTAGCTTGTTGAATCAGTGCAAGTGTCAAATGGTATCAGAAGTGAGAGGGCTCTGATTCACATTTACAGAGAAAAAAGCTGCACTGCTTCAGCCCTTCCAGCATCCTACCATCTGCTTCAACCTTCTTCCAGAGCCACTCACCCTGCAAATAAGTTGACAGAAGAAAACATGACTGTGCCTGAGTCAATTCAGTTCAGTCGGCATCTTCACTCAAATCCACATTTCATGGGAAGTTTAATTTGCCTGCCTGAGCTGAAGCAGCTCAGGTGCAGACATGTACCTTCCTGCTACCTGCCCAGCATGGCCCAAGAGGAAAAGGAGCACTCAGAGGCAGCATGAACTCACAGTAGCAACGTAGCCAAGGTCATCTGCCACCGCTCTGGAACTCCTGATCTTGTGCATCCACACAAGATTTGCCATTTAACAACAATATGTTTGATTCACAAATCCTACTGCGCTAAATATCTCATTCAGCCTCCATTTTGCTTTCCTGTAACCTACAGAAACACTACCCCAAATGATCATAAGCATAAAGGGCTCTTACTTCTTTGGAATATGCATACCTAGCTAAATGCAGTAAGTATGAAGTATGTTAGTTCTGCCTCTATTGCACAAATAAAAGACTTTACATACATGTAAATACAGTGGTTGAACTGGCTACATACAGCGACAGATCTGCCTTTCAGTTACAGATGCTACCTTTGCTCTGGGGAGAGGAATTTGTTTTCTAAGCTTTACATGCAGCTACCTTGATAAATGAGTGCTAAATAGTGTAGAAAAACATACATGTCTGGGTACTGGTGCAAGGCAAAGAAAAAAGCCAAAATGCAACACAAGGCCAAATTTACAAGAAAAAAGAAAAACCAGCTAAATAACTCAAGGTTAGAGTTAGGGAAAAGTTTCAAGTTAAAATAACACCCAAATTTTAAAGACAAATTCAGTAATTTGTGGTGTCTCATCTTGAACAATAGGCATAATTTTTAAGAACAACTCAGCACAGCATCCCTCTTAGGACCCAAAAGTGCTTGCAATCATTCATTTACATTTAATAAACAGTTACAGAAATAAAACTACTTGTTATCTGCATTCTCATCCTTTGGAAAGGGAGGGAAGCAGGACTTATAAATATTTTGCCTGCTTGAAAGCTCATGGTTTGCTGTTTTTCTTTTAAGCAAATTCTGGCTTATCTCTTTGAAAATGAAAAAGAACAGTGAAATGATAAAAGGAAGAAGTGGTGATGCACTTTGAGTATATGAGAGATAAAAGTCAACACAGAGAAAGGAATAAAACCAGCTGAAAGCAGGAGCTGGAGGAAGTAGGCAGGAAAAAGGCACAAAAGCACAAATATGAAGAAAAAAAGATTACAAAGGCATGACTCAATGTCAAAAGCTATACAGGTCAAGATGTATTGACATACATTTTCTTTTGGAGATATAGCATTTGTTGACTCAGAGAAATGTATTTCTTCCCTGCAGAGTATTCCAAAGCACATGAGATACAGCTCTGGATGTATGGATGTCAAGAGTAAAATAGAAGGAAGGGAGGGAAATCACACTGAAGGAACAAATGAAGCCAAAGCATAAAGGACAACTGTTTATGTTAGCATGCTGTTTCCAAGGAATTAGCTGTCAAAGTAATCTCTCTCCTACTTCCTCCCTTCCCTGCCTGTAACCAGGGAATGACTTGAACCATGAGTACCGATTTTCAAGTTTCCAAAATCAAAGGGAACAAAATAATTTATTTCCACTGTAGCAAAAAAACCCCGAACATTTCCAAGAACATACAGGGTACCTTCCTCTTCAATGGCAGCTTGACCTTACGTTTCAGACACACACAGCACACGTTCATTTAAAAACCACTTTGCTCCACAGGTACATGAAGGACTGAAAGACATTTCTGTCATATTCAATAAATGGCTGGTTAATGAGGAACACCATAACCAAATCAGCCAATAATGGCAGTGACACTTAACACTCAGGATGTTATCACTGATCAATAAATAGTATCTTCACACTACTAGGAATAGACACAAGTAGAAATTGCTTGAAACTATCTTCAATAAGAGACTCCCCTCTTTTTCTAACACTGACAATCCTCTACAGTTTAAACATCACAAACATACTCAACACCATTCTCACAGTCTTTAAATTTGGGTTTTAATTAGCCTTCAGAGGATGAGTAATAATTTTTCAATGCAAGTGTTTTCTAAAGACCAAAATCTACTTTATCATTATAAAAATGAAATACCATTACCACCCTCTACTTTGATTTTCCTTAGGAGAGTGCAAGTGATACAAGAATGACTCAAGACCAGTACACAGACAGAGAATTTGTAGTTATATTATATAAAGCCCAAGATTCCTCCCTGCTTCAAGACTGCCAGTTAGAATAAGCACCAACTATATACAAAAATGCTTGACTAAAAATCTCGTCAATCACATATGGTTACTCTCAAAGACACGATGGAAGTTGAAGAATTCAGCTCTGGTAGAGCATGTAGCTAGCTCACAGTAGTGATGAAATCAGAAGGTGATGAACAGCTAGCAGCTCATCCTGCTTTAGCAGTTCTGAATCATGCAGCTGCAAAGAAAATTAATCTCTGAAAGATCAAAATGTTAAAACATATAAATAAATTGCAAATGGTGGCTTAATAAATCAGTTTTACAATCCTGATTATAAGACATTATACTTTCAATCCTACATTTACATTCTAGTATCTGCAGGACGTCCAGCAGGCTTCAGAGGCTGTGCTAAAGGTGATGAGACTGCACACACAGAAGTGTCAGCCCACACGGAAAAGCTTTCCAAAAGCTTAATCATGGCAAACAGAATAGAGTAGCACCCAGTCCTGATGCAATACTATCAGGTTACACCTTTAATACCCTTTTAAAAGCAGGAAACTAAACACACTTGAAGTGTGGATACCATCACTGACTGTGTTATTTCAACTATTCAAATGATATTCAAGCAGTTTTATAAAGTCTGCAGAAGATAATACGTTTAATAAATCCCTCTAGTCTGGAGCCCACTAATGACGATTTGTCTGCTGAGCTCACGTATGCATTTAGCCACTGGTTACCTGCTGAGCATTTTTACCTTCTTTACTGCTACGTCGATTGTTAAGACAATCTGCATTTAACAGGTACAATTTAGGGTTTGTTAATGTCCTTATCTTCTTGCTTGAAGACACCAAGTTATAAATGACCATTGTTCTTCAACTGTACTGCTTAGCAAAACAAACAATTTCTGGAGGCAGCACTGAAGCTTAGTTATAAATAATAGTTCTTCTTGCAGAAAAAGTAATTTGACCATATTATCCTGCCACAAGTACAATAATTTAAAGCAGGTAAAGTAGAACTAACCCTTTAAGCTAACTCAGTTATTCTTACAGGAAGTGTTTTAGCAGTATAAACTTCTTTGTACTTGGTTCCTAAATAAAAATAAGTAAATAAAAGCCACAGTATCTTGCTCATATCAAGTGCCTAATTCTTTACTGCCATGTATAGTTAATTTAACTACTACAACGTAAGAGCAAAAATCAGTACATTTGATTTGCTGTCACTGTGTGTTCACTTTATATAGATGAAAAGGACTCCAGAGCAACAGAGAAAAAAAAAGCCCTAGAAGGACATCAGAAGCTTGCTTAGAAAAAAATAGAGTCCAAACCTCCAAAGCAAATAGAGCTTAAACTACAACTAAACTCACATACAAGTTATCATCACAAAGAGAAAGTAATGCTGTTACCTAGTGGTGGAAAGCTAGGTACATGCAAAATTTTACAGCTCTTTTTTGTCTTCTCACTTTGAATTCCCATCTAAAGCTACTAAAAGATGTCAAGAGAAGAAGAAACAAAACATGCCTGATTCATAAACTAATGAAAAATATTGCTTGTCTTGCATTCACTTCTGTGACAGAGGGTCAGTATTTTTGCATGTGCCAGTTTTGATTCTCGGAGTAATTGACAGACAAGGAGCTTCATCATTTCCTGGTCATCCCAAACCTGCTGTTTTACACTCCTCTTGCAACACCACCAGCACTTCAACCTTATTCCTCATTAGTTTTCCACAGAGTATGATAACCCAAACTGTATTGTGCACCCCTCAGTATCTTATCAGATCATATTTTCAATTATATAAACCAATATTAGCAGGATTCAGTCAGCATTGTCTCCTAAATAAAAATGTTAATTTTGCTTTCAGCCAGAAAATAAGTAACTAGAGGAGTAGAAGGAATATACAAAGACTTTAAAGTCACTTACTCAAATGCAAAGAAGAGTCCACTGGTGACCAAGATGAGAACAAGAGTCAGGTAGAAGACTCCAGTCTGTCGAGCCATCATGATCCTCCCATTGCAGAAGAATTTGTTTCTTCCAGGAAAAACCTCCCATTTTCTCTTGGGAACTGATTTCTTTTTCTTATGGGGAGACTCCATGGGAGACGAAGAGCTGTGTGTGCTGATCTGACTGTATTCACAGTCTTTCATGGGCCCACTACCACCTCCAGGAGTCATCAAGAAAGAGTAAAATGTGGGGAGAACCCCACCAAAAATATATACAAATATATATGTGCAAATTTTCTTCTGACCAAGAGAGCCCTCTCCACTAGCCCCAGTTATTAAAAAAAGCAAATAAAACGATGAAAAGTCTGCTACCAGACTAGCAATAGGTGTATCATGCAAACACCACTTAACTCTTCAGAAACCAAAGCTGTCATATCAGAAACGCTTGAGAGGGATCCTTCCTTCCTCCACCAGTTACAAAACAACCACGTAGGACAATCCTTTTAAAAACAACTTATCACAAAACAGGACAAAAAGAAAAAAAAAGTGATTATAAATCAGTTAGGCTCTCAAAAAAAAAAATCAGTCTTTTTAAATCAAGTTTATTTTCAAATGGGAAGGTTTTTTCCTTCCCACGCACACCCTGAGAGTTTTCTCCGAGGGTCAGAAGGTTGGTCAAGGCAAGGTTTAGCAATCGAGTCTATCATTCATAGAGATTTGTTATAATCCTCCTTTGCGCAGCAGATTCCACTGCTAAAAATGACCATTCCTAAGATGTTCCCTCGAGAGACACGCGAAACAAATCATTAAAGGGGAGGGGAGGAAAAAAAAAAAAAAAAAAAAGGAAAAAAAAAAGGCAAGTAAGGAACCAGGCTGCAACTCCAGCTTCCGAAGAACACTTCAAGCTCTTCTCTTCCTGAAGCCGCAGTCCAGCGGGAAGCGGCCGCCGCTCCGCGCAGACCTAGGGGCGCAGGGCTCCCCTGTCACCACTCCACAGGAAGGGATTCTCCCGAGCCCGTGGCGGCCCGGG
Source organism: Gymnorhina tibicen (assembly GCA_013399875.1). Lineage (NCBI taxonomy): Eukaryota > Metazoa > Chordata > Aves > Passeriformes > Artamidae > Gymnorhina > Gymnorhina tibicen. The sequence goes on from VXAZ01000937.1 coordinate 546,240, forward strand.
GCACGGCCCGTCGCCGACAGACACCAGCGCCTCGGGAGCAGGTCCTCCTCATTCTCCCTGCCCGCCGCGCCGCTCAGCCCGCGCCTCCCCCTACACAACAGGTCCCCGCCGCCGCCTCATGCTCCCCAGCGCCTCGGCCCCGCGGGAGGGAGGTTGGGAAGCAGGGGAGAGGGAGGTTTGGCCGCCG